>JAHBMJ010001746.1:79362-101862 GCA_018398765.1 Chromera velia
CCCCCCCCGTCAATTGAACGACATCAGACCAGTTGATGGACTGCCAAGGAATAAAAGAAAGGAGGGAATCAGCAGGAGCGACTTGCGCTAAGTAGCCTTGTTCAAAGGGACACAAACAGGCAGGAACGTCTTGTGCTTGTGCAGAAAGAAGAAAAGAAGAGGAGAAATGACACGTTTGAAAATTGAAATGTTCCTGAATGTCTAATTGCTTTTGAGACGTGTACAGAGAGAGACCGGCCACAAACAGACAAGGCAATCATCTGGTCTACTCAAGAACAGAGAGGGAGATCAATGCATGCACGGATCTAAATCATAAATGCCTACAGAGAGAGAGAATTAAATTAGAGAAGAAAGAGAGATGCCATTGATGAAGTGAGGGAAGCAAGGAGAGAAGAAAGAAGCCAGAGAGAGGGGTGGAGAGAAAGCGAGTCCGTGGGGGGAAGGGACAAGGAGGGAAAGAGAAGGAAGAAGAGGGACAGTCAGTTACGAGTTTCTTTACAAGGGACTACCAGACTGTGGAGGTCGGGCAGGCAGGCAGGCAGGCAGGGAGAAAGGGGTCTGAATGCCCGGACAGGCAGTATTTCTTTCTTTCTTTTTTTCTTTCTTCCTTCCTTCCTTCCTTCTGTCTTCCTTTCTGTAATTCTGCGGGAAGAGAGAGACCACGTAGACAGACAGGGAAGGAACAATTAAGTGGACTGGAAAAGAGATGAGGCGGCCGTTGTGCTTCTGCTCTACTTTGTGTGCATGCCCGAAAGGATAACGCCCCCCGGCCCCCGTTTGTCTGTCGAGGTCTGTGTGTGTCCCTCTGTCTGTCTGACGCCTTCCTTGGCGATGGTCACAGGATAGAAGAGATAACGTTGGAGTGCGAACGCCAGAGAGGCGCCTCCGTATACAAGGCGCCCAACCAGCGGATGGATGTAGAACCTTCTTCTTCTTCTTCTCATTTTCTCTTTCTCCTCATGAAATGTTTTCTTTGTTCTGTTCATTTTTTCTTGTTCGGTTTTTCGTTCTCTATTTGTGATCTCGACCTTGGGTTTGTCTAAACTTTGGTCTTTGCTTGCTGCTTCTCAGTTTGTTTTGATCACATACAGAAAGAGCGCACGCACACATGCACCTGCATGCACACGAACAACCCGCCCCTACCCTTTCCCCTCCCTTTCGGTGTTCGTTTTCGTTTTCATGCGTGCCAGACCCTCAAACGATCGATTCACTTTTGGGGGGTCTCCCTTGGCAACCCGTCCCCTTTCCCTCCCCTCTCTCCGTCACTGTGCCTGGAAAGAAACTCTTTTCCGTGGTGCGAATTTTTTCGGGCCATCTCCCCCCAACATACTGTCCACACATTCATATGCACATTGACAGACAATCACAGTCACACTGACGCACAATGGACATCTAATTGAATTAATTATTTGTTTTTTTCTTCTTTTCACTCTTGCCTTACCAAACCTCTGTTTGTTCCTTCCTCGCCTTTCCACTTAATTGCCTGCTCTCCTTTCAAGCACCCCCCTCTCTGCCTTCGCCCCTCTCCGACTGCATCCCTACACCTCCCCTCCGTCCCTCCCCGCGACGGATGGGTCGATCGATCGATCAATCTAAATTCTAATGGCAAGTCCCTCTTGACCTCGGAGAAAGCAGCTGCCCCTTGCAGTCCACATCTGCGTCCACTAGACGCAAACGTCCGCACCCGTCCAACACGGGCACGCTCACACGGGTGCATGCTGTGGGCGCAGGGAAATGGCAGCTCTGCTTATAGACTCTCCGCATTGGCCTGATCTGCTCACGAGGGGCGCACCCGCATCCGAGAGCAGCAGGACCTGCATGAATGATCGATCAAGTAAGTGAGAAAGAATGCAACCAACAGATACACAGCCAAATTATGCATGTAAAGATAGATGAATCCTCTCTCTACTTCGGACTGGGACACTGATGCAGGGCATGCACAAGCACGCGCATGCAGTCAGACATGCACAGATACACCCACCCGCAAGGACAACGAGGGGAAGACAAAACAAAAAAGAGCAGGGGAAAGGAAAGAACCGAGGGTTGCCGACTGAAACTCTTTCTGGAGAGTTGTAACGAGCGCAGACAGACAAAGACTCGAGTAACTTCTTTCAGTTTTTTCATTTGCTTGCCAACTCTTTGTACCCCTCCCTACTAAAGCACCCATGCACCCATGCACCGACTGACTGACCGACCGACCGACCCTGCCTGTACAGGACCTGGTCACACGGAGGTTTCCGTCGAGCGATGGGCAAGAGGATGTCGTGAATGAAGTTGTCCATCGACTCAAAATTTGCGTACAGAAGATTGTTGATCACCACCACCGGTAGGTTGACCTGTTTACACCAGACAGGAGGAACACAAGCAAAAAAGCCCCAACAGTCTTTTCACACTTCGAATGCTTTGCCCAATGCAGCTTTTATTGAGGAGCAAATCTACCGTCTTCTGTCAACATTGAAAGGATCGAAGAGAGGTTTCCACCCAAGATCTGCTTAGCTTGGGTGGGTGGGGGGACTAGGGCTCCCAACGGCAACAAACAAAAGAACAAAATAAGTAGTTTCTCAACCCCCTGCTGTCTGACGACGTTGGACAAAGAAATCTCACGTCGGCACGCAAGGAGAACGGCTTGCAAGCCAGGACGCACACCGAAAGAGAAAAAAAAACCAAAACGTGCCCCCGAACCCCATTGACTAGCTGGCTACCTTTTCCATTCCTGGGTCGTAGTAGTTCAACAGATCCCACATCGCCTCCGTGTTGCCCTCGTACACAAGATCGAAAAGCTCATAACCCAGTCCGAGGTGGGCAAGAGCATCCTGGAGGTGCACGCATCTGCATTGACGGACGCATACACGCATACATAAAGACATACACAAACGCACACTTACACATACACGCGCGCACACCTTCCGTGAGTGACGCAAGAAGTCGACAGGTAAATACAGGAAGCTCTGGGCGCGGAAGCAATGCACACAGGCAGGTCGGCACTGGCGGGAAGGGGTGAAGATGCAACGAAGAGAGTTTTGGGAGATTTGCCGGTTGAGAGAGAATGAAGGCAAGAGAATGCGGGAGAGGCACGAGTAGCCAAAGCGTTTTTGAACGAACGAACGAAAACGGAGGAGGGAGGGTGGTCCACAGACGCCCCATGCAGGCCGAGGAGTGTGTGTCCCCGAAACACGCAGAAAAGAGAGAAGCCGATGACAGAAGAGAAGGGTGTGCCGTGAAGAGGAAAAGAAAAGCGGGGGATGGATTATCAGTGCGGTGAGGAAAGAGCATAAAACGTTGGAGGGGTGAAAAAGGGTCATGCAGAGGATTGAATAAAGAATGAATGAATGAATGAAGGAAGGAAGGAAGGAAGGAAGGAAGGAATGAAGGAAGGAAGGAAGGAAGGAAGGAAGGAAGGAAGGAAGGAAGGAATGAAGGAAGGAAGGAATTAATGAATGAATGAAGGAATTAATGAATGAATGAAGGAATGAATGAATGAATAGAACAAAGAATGAATGAATGAATCGGTGGGGTTGTGTTGGGGGCTGTGTCTGATTTGGGGTATGTGGCGATCATGTGAACTGAGATACAGCCGTCGTGTCTCACAAATGAGCAGCGAGAGAGAGACTTTCAGCTGGCACGGCACAGAATCGGGATTCGCCCAAACAAATGACAGACAGAACTAGGAACAAAAATTGGGGTGCAAAAAGGAGCGAGCCTCCACTGGGCTCTTCTCTTTTTGCGAGCAACCATTCTCCGTATGACTTTCCATCATCGCACTTTTCCTCCCTCTAGACGTTATGCGTTTGAAATTGTTCTGCTGTCCACACAATCAATCAGTGAGGGTGTGTGTGTGTGTGTGTGTGTGTGTGTGTGCGTGTGCGTGTGCGTGTGCGTGTGCGTGTGCGTGTGCGTTGTGCGTGTGTGTGTGTGTGTGTGTGTGTGTGAGAGAGAGAGAGAGAGAGAGTCTTGCTGTGTCCATGCACGCAGGTAGCTGACTGACCTGTTGCACCCCTGTTTGCTGAAAACTTTGATCGTGGGGGGACAAGGGCTGCAGGGGTCGTCGCAGGGTCCGCAAGCGTCTGTGGGGGCGCGAGCTGTGATTGCCCGCACGGGGCGCCTGACTGACGCACCACTGACGTGTGTGACATTCGGAACTCTGTATCCCAAAGTGGCAATGTCACAGTAGAGGTACACCTTGCCCTCCACGACTATGACTGGGAGGTCTACAGACTCCAGTGTCGGGTCGTGTTCGTCCAGGAGCTGCCAGAGGGCTTCGCGGTTCCCCTCATAGTCCGTCAGGTACACGTGAGGTTGCCGGCCTGACTCGGCGAGAGCCTTGATCAGGTCGCTGCACCGTCTGCACCCTTTCTTTGCAAAGACCTCAATGGGGGGGAGTCGGGAAGGCGCACAGGTCAGACGCCCCGCACGACAAGGGTTGCACGGTTTGCAGACCATTGAGAAATTGGTTCTGAATCGATTGTTGAGGGGTGTCCAGACCTCACTCATGAATTCATCGATATCGAAGTCCATGTAGATCTCGTCGTCTACCACGATCACCGGCATACGAACGCTGGAGGCGACTGGGTTCACCTGCCGCACCAACGCGTAGACCGCATTCTTTGTGACTTCATTGTCGACAACATAAACATTGAAGTCCAGCGCTCCATGCGCCATGGCCTTCCTGACTGCCACACTGCGTGAGCAGCCAGGCTTCACGTACACGTCGACCCTGGGAAGCATTTGTAGAGGACTCGGTCGTTTTGCTGTCCTGGAACGATGGATTGTTTGGTCAATCAATCAATGAGCGATCAGTCTGAAAGAACAACAAAGCTGATGAAACGATTGAGTCAAGGAGTCTCAGACCGGCGACAAACTTCTCTTGTCCTTACTCAATTGGATGCTCAGTGCATATATATGTATGTCAGTCGCGACCGCGGTACGAATTTGGGGCAGTCGACCACAGAATGCTCTGCAAAGGAGGGCCGCAGAGATCTTCAAAGGGCTTCAAAGTGTCTGACCGTCATTTTGACGCATGCGCATGCACCAGCTGCCATGCAGGTGGAGAATAGGCGGAGATTTTTTTTCAGTTTGGCACCGCCATTCGACGAGGTCCCGGACGTCAAGTGTGCGCGCGCAAAAAAAAAAACTGTATTGATCTTGCAATACAGCAAGAAAAACATTAGCGAACCCAAAAATTGATTTTGGTACGACATATGCAAATCCTGTTGTTCGCGATCATGCAAGATTCAGTCTGGACACATCATGACACATCCCACCTGAGCACACAGAACGATCGGCTGTGACACCACACACTCACTAGAACTGAAGCGGAGGATCATTCTTCTCCTTTTGATTCATTCCCGCAATCATCGAGTTACCGAAGCACATCGACCACCCGCAATCCAGGCGTGACTCTCACTTTCGTTTGCAGGCATGGAGGACGAAGTGGAGGTGAGTTGGCTGTTGCAGACAACTTGTTGCCCGATTGCAAGTATCATTCCCTCTGCATGAGCAGCCCCTCTCGAAACCAATTTTGCTGTGATTGTCTCTCTAATGCGTTGCAGAATGAGTTTGTCTCTGAGGAAGTTACAGACATCGCTACGAAGGTCGGTGCGATGGTTGTGTTCGGCAGATACAAGTACAGTCGATACAACAGTTGATCGAGAGCAGCTTGTATCCCTGGCGTCTGTCCATTCGTCTGCTGACCATGGACCCCGCTGTCTCTCTACACTTTCTCGCCTTTGGTACCTGTATACGATCCTGCCTGAAGGCCTTTGCGTGTGATATTGTGACCAGGACCCTTGCGCATCCCGTTCCTCTGAGTCTGTATTCCGCATCGTTCTTGCCTGCCTGTCTGCCTGCCTGCCTGCTTCCCCTCTGCCCGACCATCCTGCTGCCCGGCCTGTCTGCTTGCCACTGTTCCCGGCCTGCCTGCTCGTCCCTCTGTCCGGCTTGCCCTACCCGCCTGCCTACCCCCCCAATGTTCTTTGCTTACCTACCGACTTCCCGCCCATGGCAGACCTGTGCCCCCGTGGTGCTGTAGACAGTTGCTCCACGATTCCATTGGTGCGCTTTGACCGTCTGTCTCTCTTTGCCTCCTGTCGGGCTCAGATGTTGTCCTCTAGCTAATGCCACGCCTGCGTTTGCTTCCTTCAGTCTCTCTCCTGCCTGTTCGGCATTCCCCATCAAGTCTGGCTGCAATAACGAAAGCCTCTCTCTCTCTCTTGCCTGCCCAAGAAATGGACCTCAGTCTTACCTTGTCAGGAAAAATGACGCTATAGGGGCGGGAAAACGCTGCTATAGGGGCTTAGTATTTTTTTCTCCATGCATGTGTGTGCGGGGGTTGGGTGGGGGGGGGGGGAAAGAAAAGAGACTACGTCATTTTTCAATTTGCCCGCCTTTTCCCTCTTCGAGGCCCTTTCGCCTTCCCCTGTCTCTTCCATCTTTGGCCTTTCTCTCTTTCTTCGTTGCCTCTACTTTGCTTGGTACACTTACAGTGCGCAGGGGGTGGACTTTTGTTTCCGCGTGTGCACCGTTTATTTACCACATGTGTCACTGACTGTTGACTTGATTTACGATGGATGATGCAGGCCATCAATGTGACACTCGAGAAGGTGACGTATAACAAGGAGAAGGTCTCTGCGTGGTGTGCACAAATAGTGGACCAGTGCCTGAAGGATCTCTCGAAACTGGAGAAACCATTCAAGTACATCGGTGCGTCTGGGTTTTGTGCAGACAGAAAAATAAGTTGGAGCGGTCTCATCATCCACAGTTGTGGGCCCGTGAATGAATCTGTGGGGGTCGTTCGATAGAGAGGGAGGGAGGATGGGTGGGCTCTCTCTCTCTCTCTCTCTCTCTCTCTCTCTGTGTGTGTGTGTGTGTGTGTGTGTGTGTGTGTGTGTGAATTTTGCTGGAGAAAGAGAGCAGATATGCAGAATGTAAACTCTTTGTTCCATGGACGTGACAGCGATGTATCTGTTCGCTGATATGTGCAGTCCCTTGGAAGTAGCGTCATGTCATTTGGACAGCATGCAATGAGCGTCACCTCTACATATCCTGTACGACTGCGTGCAAGTAATTTGCCTGTGCATTTTGTGCATGTGTGCAGTCACGTGCATCATCATGCAAAGAAATGGAGCACCACTCCATACGGCAGCAACGGCATATTGGGACACAAAAACGGATGGTGAGTCTGCGGGCTGGTTTACTTACTTGTTCGGTTCTGCCTGCTCCTTCAGTCAGTGCGTTCTTTGCTTGGCTGGCGCCCTCCCGTGCTTCCTCCTTTCAGTTAGTTTCCCTTTTCCTTCACCTCATCCGACCTTCTCGTCTGTCCATCCATCTTTCCATTTTCCGAATTTTCTTATCTTGCCTTCATGGTTGTTCGGCCCATCCCTTGGTGCTTCCTTCTACCGCAAAAGCTCCTTTCCTCTCCGTTATTTTGGGAAAGCGTTTATCTCTTTCTCGGTGGATGCATCCCTTGTGCAGCCCTTCCACCCACCTAGATGCGTCATCCACTTTTGTCGGTGATGTTTCTGCTTTCCGGTCTGCTTGCCTTCCCTACCCGCGGCTTTTTGTGAGCTCCGGTTTGTGTACCTGATTTTCCTTTCCTTCTCACACTCCGACAAGGCACTTTGTTTGCATGGTTATTGCACGAGGCGCCCATCTGCTGCCGTGGTTCTTTTCCGGAGATACTCCTCCCTCTAGAGCTCCCTCTCCCCCCCCCCCGCCTGTCTGCCCATTCATTCGTTCGTTCATTCATTCATTCGTTCGTTCGTTCGTCTGTCCCCTCGGCGCTTTTTGTTCGCTCATCATTCCTCCCTGCGTCTCTCGCTGTCTGCAGGACTCTGCTCGATGCAAGTAGGATCGGACACGATGGACTGTATCGTGACGATCTACGCCGCTCAGATTTGACAGGCAGAGAGGGGGGGGAACAGACAGAGTTTCCTTCTAAAGGTTTGACTGGCAAGCCTGTGTAAGGGAAGGAAGGGGCCTATCTGGGATCCATGCACTCTCTCTGTCCCGGGACAGAAGGAATTAATTCATTCACTGGAGAGGCAGGTTGGAGAGATGGAAAGAAATGGTTGAAGAAAGAGAATGAAAAGGAGACAAACAGAAAGAACCTAATGATTTGAGGAGAAGAGATTAGTTGGGTGTGTGTCTGTGAATCATGAGGTGTCATACATGCCTGTGATGCGGCTTGAGAAAACAAAACTTTCTTTCATTCTTCCCCCCCTCCCTCCCTTCCTCCTTCCCTCTCTTTCTGCTTCCTCCGCCCGCCTTCCTTCCCGCCTTCCACTCTTTCGCGTACTCGGGCAATGTTCGTGTGACTGTAGTCGGGCAGGCAGATCGGCAGCTGCGTGTGTAAGTAAATGGAGGGTTGACTGAGTGAGGATGGGGAGAGTGGAAGAGACAGAATGAAAGGAGGTCTCTCGACTCTTCCCTCCGGACGTCAGAAGAATGGAATTCCTTTCCTGCCCATCTCAGACCAGAGGGAAAAGAAGGAAAAAAGGGAGGAAAAGGGACATCTGCCGTATGCCCAACTGACTGCCAGAACGGGTCGTTGTCTGTTCATTCCTTATCGCCAAGTCGGTATCTGTACGTTTCGTTGGGTTCGCTCACAGTGACGAGAGAAGGGAAATCTTCTGTTTTTTCTCTCTCTTGCTCTCTGCTGGTCAGTTAACCCAAGCTTCTATCTCCTCACCTTTGTTTCGTGCCACTCGCGACCGCATTACTTTCCGTCGCCCTCTTCAGACAACACCAACCGTCCCTCTTCTTTGGTGCATGGACTGTTTTTCCTCATGGACTTCGGGCCTTGTTGCACATCAAATCCACCCACACCCACACTGTACGCTAGCTAGACTATACGTCCGTCAAGTAGTCTTCGGAAGAGATTGGGGAAGGATCGGGAAGGCGTAAGGGAAGAAATGAAATGAATGAAAGACGTTTCAAAGCCACTCAAGTTTACGTGTCTCTTTGCACCCATTTGAATTCAAAAACAACTTGAACCGCATTGACACTGACATTCATAATTTCTGTATGCATGTACAAGATGATTCCATATGTTATTGGCACTAGCTATAGCACTTGCATGGCTTTGATGATGATAATGATGATGAAGTGACTTAACCCGCCAGCCATCGTGTCCCAATGACAAAAGGCACTCTGGGCATATATGCATTGCTAGCTCTATACTACTTTTAGTAGTAGTACTAGCTAGCACTGTATATCATTGTGATGATACATTAATAAATAATAATATTTATTCATAAATGAATGAATGACTAAGCCAGGTGGAACCGAGCTCCTGGCAGTCCATGAGCATGCACACCTTGTCGAGATCCTAGCTCTATCAAAGAAGAGACAATAGGTTCAACGAAGACTGATTCACTGTGGGTGAATGATCAACTGCATTCAGAAAGAAGCTTAAATCTGAAAGGAGAAATTCAAAAGACAATGTGAGGCAGACAATATGACTGTACTTGCAGCGTAGCTAGGACCTGGTACACGAAAAAAGAAATACAAACGAGTTAGAATACTGTTAGAGTGAGACTGAAAACAACTAAAACAATCTAAAACACTGGTAGACAGCCTTGAGTCAGAACCATGTCACAAAGCTGGTGTCGAGTTCCTTTCCTTCTTTCTTGTGCCCCTTCTCCTCCAAAATTTGGAGCAGCGCAGCCCGTGCACGAACCGTTCGAGCTACTGCATGAAAGGAAATCAATATCGACTTCCTACGACCGAAAAAGAGAACCGGACCCCTGCTGTGAAACTTATATATCATAATTAAATATATACTAGAATATATATCTAGAAATACATATAGTCTTTACTTAAAGTCCCACGGTATTATTTTAGCCACGATGTTACCGCTTTTTTTGTTGCTCACGGTATAATTGATGAAAGTGATTAACAACTACTATGTGTAGTCACATTCAATAGTGTCACTATTAGTCTGTCCAAGAAGAGCACACTGTTGACTCCTCCGACAGATGAATATGCATGAGCCATAGCATGAACCTCTAATCTACTCGAAGGTTGAACATCTTTGAATGTCTATACTGTCTGCTTCAAGGTTTTACCACGGTGGGTGGTAACTGAAATTGGTCTTTTAATGGTATACGTATCTGGCTAGGTATCTGGCTGCCCGTCGTCCCAGAATAGATGTTGAACACATAGCATTTATCCATGCATGCCTTTCCAGAAGTGTTTCAGGCATGTTGAGAGATAAAACACAACTACCCAATGATGCAAGCGCTTAATTTGTGTCTTTGTTGTGTTTTACAACCATATATTGATTCCTATTACTGCTACCAGTTCTTTTGGAATGCTCCCAACAGCACGAAATACCGTCTTACCAATGTTACCATCTCTCTCATCCCCCCCCNCTACTGCATGAAAGGAAATCAATATCGACTTCCTACGACCGAAAAAGAGAACCGGACCCCTGCTGTGAAACTTATATATCATAATTAAATATATACTAGAATATATATCTAGAAATACATATAGTCTTTACTTAAAGTCCCACGGTATTATTTTAGCCACGATGTTACCGCTTTTTTTGTTGCTCACGGTATAATTGATGAAAGTGATTAACAACTACTATGTGTAGTCACATTCAATAGTGTCACTATTAGTCTGTCCAAGAAGAGCACACTGTTGACTCCTCCGACAGATGAATATGCATGAGCCATAGCATGAACCTCTAATCTACTCGAAGGTTGAACATCTTTGAATGTCTATACTGTCTGCTTCAAGGTTTTACCACGGTGGGTGGTAACTGAAATTGGTCTTTTAATGGTATACGTATCTGGCTAGGTATCTGGCTGCCCGTCGTCCCAGAATAGATGTTGAACACATAGCATTTATCCATGCATGCCTTTCCAGAAGTGTTTCAGGCATGTTGAGAGATAAAACACAACTACCCAATGATGCAAGCGCTTAATTTGTGTCTTTGTTGTGTTTTACAACCATATATTGATTCCTATTACTGCTACCAGTTCTTTTGGAATGCTCCCAACAGCACGAAATACCGTCTTACCAATGTTACCATCTCTCTCATCCCCCCCCCCCCTCTTTCCCTCCTCCAAACACTCTCTGTTGATATTTCATATCTCCTCCTTCCTCCCAACACTCAAGCACTTCTGTTTCCCTGTCTCTTCGTCAGCCCTGCCTTCATACATCTTCCTTGATGCTGCAGGGCTCTTTGATAGCAAGCGAATGGATGCATAGGCGTTGCAAAGGCTCTGATATCTTCAATTCAAATGCATCGATCGACCCGACCGAACCCCAATCACTTGCATGTCATTCAGCCTAATTTTCGATAGATGTATCGATCATCTTCTCTTCTTGTTCGGATTCTTCCAGGGAAGATCCTTCGGCCCCAGACCGCAGCAGTTCGTGTGCTCCCGGTAGTACTCAGCACGTGCGTCTTCAGAGAGATTCTGCAATATAATCAGTCAGTCAAAAGGAAAGAAATTAATATCCATCACGTGGTGAATGCAGCTAGGCCGAAAGGAAGAACGACCAGACCATTTCATTGCCATTTCCCAAAAGAACCCCCCCGATCGAGGGAGGGAGGGCCTTCCTTGCATTGAATATGCCAGACAGCTAGACGTACAGGGACGCTGTTTCAGTCATCATGCAGATTCACTCTCAAGAGGCAAAGCTTTAGGATTAGCAGACTTCACATTGCTCTCTCTGCGTTTCTTTTCAATCTGCTGCCCTCTAGCTGTCTATGAAAGAAAGAGATCCCACAATTAATGAACGGAGAGATCGATCGAGCATACCCCAATGCATCTTCCTTGAATGAGGGACGGGCCCTCGCCACAGTCCTTTTCCTGCTGTGCTCCCTTTCCTCTCTCCCCCCCCCCCTTCTCACCTGAAGACACTCCGCCAGGGTCTCATACCCCAGAGCGAAGAAGGAAGGCTTCTCGTTCGAGTGCCCGTTCCTGTTCGGGGCGCTTCTGTAAATGTGGGAGACCCGCTTTTTTAGCTCGGCCTCGACGTACTGCATGCATGCATGCACATTCAATTTGAAAAAGGTTCTCAAATTCTTCAACTGGTCGTTCCGTACATTTTCCGGCATGCAGACTGCATATCGACAGAAACCGGATGACGCTCACTCTTTTTGTCTAGCACTTCTTAGGGATGAAGTCAGTCAGCCAAGGCCCCCTTTCTTGATTGATAGTCTCCGTAGGAGAAACACCTAGCTCTCCCATACGATGCTCTTCAAATTCAAATGCAAAGAAAGACACATGCTTGACTGACCTTCAGAATATGCGGT
The DNA here is from genome assembly GCA_018398765.1 of Chromera velia. NCBI lineage: Eukaryota > Chromeraceae > Chromera > Chromera velia. Next base: position 91,634 of record JAHBMJ010001746.1, read on the forward strand.
TTCCCACCCAGCACCAGCGCTCGCACCTCCGCGCTGACTCTGGTCACACGCCCCTGGTTGAAGATGTCCTTGCCCTTCCCGTCATTTCCCAGAATCAGAGACGCAAATTTGCTCTCCCTCAGGACCATATCTGTTCTCTTCATATCCCGCAGTGCACCCATCAAAGACGCAAATCCATCCGACATCGGAGACTCCATCTTGACTGTCACCGACCCACGAGACACACCCTCCTCGAGCAAACGCACAAACGAACTGCCATCCGGGGCAGAAATCAGGCGATCGACGAGGTCGGCCGTCAACTCCTCTTGCAGTGCCCTCTTCTGCGGCTTTCTTCGCCTCTCGTAGTCAACCGCGTACCTTGATCGAACGAAGTCCCGGGCCTGGCATACAAACAGTCAAGTTTGCAGTGAAGAGTAGAAGCATGTACATTCGTGTGCTATCAACAGGGGAAAATCGGCCTTTCATTTTCGCTGCGGGAGAGCGCGCAATGCAGAAAAGGGAACAAGAAGTCGGGGAATGGTTGCAGCGGAAGAACGGAAAAGAACACAAAAAGCTCCAGAGACCTCCCTCTCGTTTGATTGATTGATTGATTGATTGATTGATTGATGAAGAGAAGAGGGCTAGGGCCCCTCTTTCCGTATATTATGAATACGTAGTTTCTTTTCTCGCTTGCTCCTCTTTTTTTTAGGTGAAGGGAGTGGAGTCCATCGATCAGAGCGGAAGAAAAATAGACAAGAAGCAGAAGGAGTACAGAGTATTTCTTGTCAGTCTTTTTGTATTCCTCCACAATTCCCTGATGCAATTCCCCTTTGTTTCAATATGAATGTCCTAGCAATCCCACACACCTCTGTTTCCGACAGATCCAGGTGGATCAGGTCTTTGATCAGCATCTGTCGTTTCTCTCCGTCCACTCTCGAAGCCTTGTCGGGATGCAGCAGAGCCTGCACACACATGACATTATATTTAGCATTACGAACATCACACAACATACCGATGGAATGAAATGCAACGGGAGCCGAACGGGGAAAGAAATCCAAAAGAAAGCAGAAAAGAACAAGAGGTGGAAGAACTGAAGCAGAAGACAAAAAGAATGAGAAAAGAAAAGAGAGAGAGAAGAACACCTCCATGCTCCACAACGGACCTGGACGATGGCAAACAGGAAGAAGCGATCCAGAGCTTCACTTGAGGGCAATCCGAGTGCAGCCACGATTCCCTCAGGCGTCACTTCAGGAAGGCCGCTGAAAGAGGCCGGAGGGGCGTCATCGACAGCAAGACGGAGCAACTCAGGGAGGACGGTCATTGGTTCCAGGTACCTGCACAGGGCACAGGGAACCAACAAGCAGAACACAGTCTCTCTCCCTCTTCAGACAGTCAAATTGTGAGGCACATTATTTTATTCAGAACTGCAGCATCGACTCGAATTTCGCGATCAAAGTCACTATACGAGGGGCTTGACTGATCCTGAAACTCGGCAAAAAGCGAGCAAATGACCTCCCGCGATCGTCTCCTCTCGATCTGACTTCATTATCAGTCTGAAACCAAGGCGGCAAAGCAAACAGGTCAAATTGCAGTCTGCGCGTGTCTCTCTTGACTAACCGACCAGAAGGACAACTTGACTTTGTTGTGAGTACACATCACGTTCCTCCCTCAGTTCGAAGTTCATTCCCGTCACTATCAATCATATCAATTCACCCCTGACTGATTGACTGACTGACTGACCAGAAGGATCCCCTCAATCTGTCAAACAGCCGAGTGTCCACGTTCAAATCGTCACAGTGCCTGATGGCCTCCCCAGTCTGCAAGTCGTCATCCTGCTCTGCGGGCGGCAGCTTCGTCCCCCTTCCTTCAAGGTCGACTCCCAACAGCTGACAGAGCATCTTCTCCCTCCTATCCCCCTTCTCGTCTGCCTGGCTTTCCTGCTTCAGTACCCGACGAATGGCCTGGTGAATCTCAAATGCGAACAGGGCACGCAGGATTGCTGGGAGCCCTCCTGAAGACAGGAATGTCTTCCCCTCCCCTTCTCCACGCAGAAGGCGAAGGAGGGGGGAGATCATATTTGTCAGCCCATTGTTCACCTGCATGCATAGAGGCATGACAGAAAAGGAAAATGACAGAAAGTTGGAGGAAAAAGATTTGAATCCTTGTTGTTGTTGATGTATCCGCCGGCTGCTCCATCAGCGAACGCGATTGTTTCTTTGCACTCTCAGAGCTCACGACTGCAAAAATGATGAGCCCGATTCTCTCAAGCCGAAAATGAAGAAGACAGCCCTGCGGATTTCCGTGACTGACCAGACCGACCAGGTCGCCTGACCGACATCGCAAAAAAGAAACTTCAAGCGTCAATTATGCGGCAATACACCAAAACCTCTGACTCAGAGACTAAGAGACTGCCTGACTGACCAGGTAGAAGGACAAAGAGAGCCCGTCCGCCTCCCTGAGCTTCTGCATCGTCACGTGAGGCATCACATAACCGAAATGGTCTCCGATCGAGGACTCAAACGACTGCAGGTAGACAGGCAAGAAGGAAGGAGCAGAAGTTTGTACGCAGCGCGCCCGAAAGAAACCAGAGGAAAGGAAGGGGAACAAAAGGAGCTTTTCAAAAATGGTTTGTTCCGTTCTGACTGTCAGTAGGTTTCTTTGCAGCTCTGTCGAAAAAACAAATCATTTAACCATTCCTGGAATGTGTAGAGCAACAAAAGGAGAGCTCAATGCTCCACTCAGAACTTGCAGAGCAGAAAAATTTTCTTCATGAAACAAGGGACACCCAAATCTGTACAATAAAGATCTCCCGGGAAGTGCGAGCAGACGGGTGGCAGGATCAAGAAACAAATACTAAAACTTCTCCACGATGGAGCCTCAGTCTATCTGTCTGACTGACCTTGACTGCCGATTTGAAGTGCGTGACCATGCACTCGGATCTGCCCACCTCCACCGAGACCGCCCCCCTCTTTCCAGACCCCGCCAGTGCGACTGCTGACCCCATCGAGAGCGCCCCTGCCACCAGTGTGTAGGCCAGGCTTCTAGGAACCTCCGCAAGGACCCTGCAGGAATTAAGTTTCAAAATGGGGATTCATTGACATGGAGACGTGCTTTGAGATACAAAACAAGAATGAATGCGAATTTGGGGATAATCGGAGAGAGGAGGTAACACCACCGACACGTACTTGTGAGCCAGTGCACTATTTTGTGTGGCCGAATTTCTCTGTATGTTCGATTGAGTATTCCCCGAGCACAGATGCCCCTTTGTCTTTACGATGAGATTCTGCACAACCTTCACGAGGCGTTGCCGGATCAGCGCTCAAAATACAATGGTGGTACAGAAAACAGCGACTACGGCAAATCCTCGCGCTCATCCATCTATGCATGCATGCATCCATCCATCCATGAATGAATGATTTCTTCCTTCCTTCCTTCCTTCCTTTCTTCGGACCTTCGCATTCCAATGCTCGCTGTGTATTCGAGGAGGACCTTCCCGTGCTTCTGGAGGAAATCCTGGACGCGGGGGTCGTCAAACACGGGGATCGCGTTGTCGATTCTCTTTTTGAGCCCGGGAGCCTCCAAGGTGCTCCCATCGGATGACCCCGCCATGGCTGCACAGATGGATGGGTGGGTGGGTGGATACATTCACTCATTCTTCCGTGAATCCTTCCTTCATGTGATTGAATCTTCCTTTTTGTCTGACCAAAAGAATCAGTCGGCCACTAGTAATCCCTCGCCAGAAACGGAGCAGGAAGGAGCCACGAATGTGAATTGCGTCACAGAGAGTTAACGAGGAGAGCACAGGAGAAAGAAAGACAGCAAAAAACAGTTAGAGCATTCAGATGCCGGATGGAACAGGAACCGCCGGCCCATGCATCACATTTTTGTTTTAGCCACTCGCATGGAAGGGAAAACAGGCAGGCAACGGAGAGAAAGGACAGAAAGAAATGGCAGGGCTTTAGAGGGTGACGGAGAGAACGATAACGAGAAAGAAAGAAAGAAAGAAAGAAAGAAAGAACGAACGAAAGAAAAATGCTCCAAGAGAGAGCCGGAGAGAATTCAGAAGGGACTTGCCTGCAATCAAAATGTCCGACAGAGACACAAAGCAGCCCGGCAACAGCTCATCGACTCTCCATGTCATCGGGTCAGGGAAGTCTCCAACCTGCACGAATCATCATTCTTGTCACGCAAGCGTGCACGCATACATCAATCACTTCCTCGAACTGTCCGCATGGATGCATGGCTGGCTGTCCTGATGGAGCATTTATTGAGCGATTGCGACACGAATAGATACATGGACAGAAGGTAGAGACAAAGCGTATGTGGATAAAGGGATGCGAGAAAAAAACGAGAGGGGGGATACAGTCACGCACTGCGCCCCGCTTCTCTTTTGAGGGGAATTCTGCCAGCTCCTTTGGTTCATCACATACTCATTTCCTGGAACGACTGCATGGGTCAACAAAAGAGATTTCTGAAACTGAAAGCAGATCTGTTTGCCACCTTTTCTTTCGAACACTCAGGCGACTCTTACAAAAGATTCTGTCAAGCCATCATGTCTCTCCCCTCCTCCTTTGACGTTTTCCTTTCTTTTGTTTTTTCTTGAGTCCCACCGAGGTCTCTGCTGGGTGACGTACCGGGGAAGAGCAGGCAACCCCGACGATATTCAGAGTCTGCAGAATGTGGACGGCAGAGAAATGGTCGAACAAGGGATCCTCCGACATAGCACAAACAGCCCGGATCCCCTCCAGGGTGGTGGAGAGGGAGTAGAAGGATCTGCAGACATGCAGACGGACAGGCAGGAATTCAGAGGGTGCGTGTGAGGTGAATACACACACGACTATTCAGCGTCATAAAATGCATTGCATCAAACAACGAGGACGGAGAAGCAGCCTGAAAGAAAGCCTGTATGAACATAATTCAACATGAGATCAACCAAGACCCGAAAAAAAAAAAAAAAAAACATGAAGTCAACCAAGACCCGAAAAAAAAAAAACACGAAGTCAACCAAGACCCGGCTGGTCCGATGGTGAGAGATTCAGACCAGCAGACAGGCAAGCAGGCAAACGATCTTTCTGGGTGACTTTTTGCGGCCTGTCTGCCTGACTACGTGGATGATTCACTAGGCTAGCCGCAAACTGACTTTGAGTGTGAAGAGTCGTCAATGCCCTCAAGCTCGTGGAGGTGTGCTGCCATCTGCCTCACTGCAGCGCGTGCCTGCTCGTCGAAGTCGACACCTGCATGCATGTGTTACATATACAAAAGTAGATACAGACACAGACAGGACTGTGCATGCTTGGAGTAAATGGGGTGAAAAGGGGGTTGGTGAATACCGAGGACGATTGTCGACCCCGATGATGGCTCTCCACGTCTTTTAAAATTCTGTTTGAGTGGGGAGGGCAATCTCAGAACGGGACTCATGCAGCCCACCCGCTCTTCGAGGGGGCTACACAGGGCTCCTTGCATGGGAGTGTGCCGGTGCATGGGTAGTTAGAATGAATGCATGGGGGTATTAGGAAGCACCGAGCGGAAATTTCGCTCGGCACACGAGCCTGGACACCATCCATGCAGTCTGGTTGACAGGACATGAACATCGGCTGCATGCAACAATTGAAGTCAACTGAACCTATTGATTGAGTGACCTACCTGCCGCAACAGCGCGCCGGGCCAGTCCCTTCGCGTTCCTGCTGGAAACCTCAACTTTCCTCAAGTACTCTGCTTGCTGTGCGCTGTTCAAACTCTGCACCCTGTCTTCGTTCGCAATCTCCTGCAGGCAAAGAGGCAGCCAGGCAGGCCGACAGCGAGATGGAGACGGAAGACATAAGCAAAACACAAGAGTGAGCATGCCCCCATTCACCCAGACAAACGCCGTCAATCCCACATCATGACTTGAAAACAAAACATGTGTATCAATCAGTCACATCCAGGTGAGTGTCCATCCCGTCCTTGACTTACCTGCGGATCCGTCCGAATTGTTATGGAAGCCCCTTAATTTGCTTTTTTGTTTCAATGCATGGATCCTACCTACGTACCTACCTGCAGCTGTCTGGCGATGGATAGTTGGGATCTCTGCAGGGAGCGCTTCATGAACTCGAGGCGTCCTGCCAGAGGGGCACCGGGAGCGATGAGCGAGGCTGCGTCTTTCTGTCTGGACAAAAGACTCTGCTCAAGCTCCTCGAAGTACGAGACCATCCGAGCCATCTCCTCGGATGCCCTCTCAGTTCCAACCACGCGGAGCAACTTCATCTGCATGCAAATATAAGAGATAGTCAATTTGCACTGTTATGAGTGCTTTCCATCAAAGCAGAAGCAACGTTCCGACCCGACAGAAGTCGTCTACGATTGTGCTTTTGATTACAACCAAATGGGAGGGTTTCTACTTGCAAAAAAGAAAAGACAGGTCGAGCTAGACGGATTGAGGGAGAACGAAAATGCCCCCCCCGTTATTCGCTGAATGTTCCGACCTGTCGAATGAACTCCGTCAATCTGTCTCCCAAAAGAGAGCACAGAGAGTCGAGAGACACGCCCTCGCCCTCATGTATGCTCAGACACGCAACCCTCTCCTCCACCCCTTCGTCGTTGGAGCGGCAGAGGAACACAGAGAGATCCTCCAACCGCACACCCCTGCCCTCTGTCTGGAAGTCGACCCAAAAAAGGTTACGCCCTGAAGAAGAAGAAAAAGAAGAAGAGTAGCAAGAGCATGAATAAGTCTCCATAAAAACACGTACGTGCATTCTGAGGCATTCATTCACCCATCAATTGGCCCATCGATCAGTCGAGCATCTGAGCAAGAAACGGTTCCATCACCAGAATAGAACAGGGAAATGAGGCCACTCGGAAAGGAAAGGAGAGAATGGAAGGACAGAACGATGAACCTCCTTTCACGTTGATGGTGTCGGAAGCCGGAGACCAGGGATGACTCTTCAGGATCTTAAGTGGTGCCCCGTCTCTGTCTCCGTCTCCATCTTTGCTTGTAGAAGAAGCGAAAGCCTTCAACATCAACGCTCCCTTCAGGCCGTCGTCTTTGAACATTTCTGAAATCAGACCGGCTGCCTGCACGAGACATGATCCAGTGAAAGGGAAAGGGGCATGGGGGGGAAAAACATTGAAAAGCATTCCAGGTAGGTCTGATGCACAGTCGTTGTGAAGCTCTGCGACTCATGCAGGCATACACTACGTTGTTGGGACATTTCTTATTGTCCTCTCTCTTGATTGGAGGCCTCAGAAGAAAAGGGGAGAAACCGGGGATCCTCTGCGAATGGATAGAAATCCCCGCGCCCTGACTTTTTGGGTCTCGAACCGCAACCGAATGGCCTGGCCTGGGGACAATTTTTGTGTTCCCTTCTAATCGACTCTGACTGACCGTCTTCGGATCTGTTTCACGAGCGGAGATGTCGAGCAACTCTGCGTGACCGCCTGTGTTGAACTGCATCAGTCGCATTAGCAGGCTTCGCATGAAAACAAAATGCAGAATAGAGACATATGTCGGCCGCAAATGGAAGAAAGAAGGAAAAAGAGGTACATGAGACGCAGAATGACGAAAGGAAGATCAACTTTTCAGTCGAGAGGACAGAAGAATTCAGCGAGACAGCTTGAAGACTGTACTAAGCAGTCAGTCTGCAGTTCATCTGTCGGTGTCACGCCTGCCTACGCAACGACAAGGAAGAGTCCAGAGAAGATCGAAAGGAAGCAAATCATTCCCGGGTAGTGGTACTGGATCAGTGAGTGAGTGTGGCACACAAGGAATTCAACTCCTTGTCAATTTCCTGCGCTGCATTTCCTCTCTCCCATCCCCTCACTGTCTCCTTCTCTCATCCTCTTCGCTTCTTTCAGAAGCACACTTCAAGAAATTATTCTCATTCAACTCTCATGTGATGGATCTACCCGTCGAACCACCATCCTTCCCCTCGGGTAGATGACTCACCTGGAGGAGCGAAGAGACTGCCCGCGTGTCCGGTTGAGCAACTGAGGTGAACAGCCGAACAGCACGGGATGCAACAGGACGCCCCCCCCCAGTGATGTGCTCTGCTGCCTTGTCTGCCGCAGCAAGCGTCTGGGCCTGCAGGTCGAAGGCAGACAGAAAGAAAATGGGAATTTAATGAAACTGAGTGCAGCACTCAACTAATTCGTCGTGTGTGATAGAAAGGAGAGAGAAAAGCATGCATACGAGCTAGGTCCACGAGGGGATCTGACAGCCTGAGGGACATCGCGAGTGTTGCACAGAGAGAGGTGTCAAGTTCCACTACAGCACAGCCCAGCCATAGGTTTGCATATGCTTGTAGGATTGTAGGAGCGACGCTCTCGACTGACCATATCCCACACATCTCCATCAGAAATTGTGATCAATCTGATGGGCTCAGGAGAAGGGGGTAGTGCAGAGCAGAGAATCGGGAAGAGGCCCGACATGTTCGTGCCCCCCCTTGCCGTCAGAGGGAGGCTCTCGAGGCCCTTCACCGTCGTCCTGTGGAGCTCTGAAGTGCTGTCGAAGCAGATGAGGCATACTGGGTCGCTGTCTGCATGAGAAACCATGAACAAGGAGACAAGATGCTTGCATACTTACCCTTTTGACAACAACCATCCCGAATACAGAAACACGGCCTCGTCAGAGGGGAGGGAAAGGGAACGAGACATTAGAACTATCCACAGGAGAGAGACAGGCCCTCCTTCCATACACAAGACCGGCGCGGGCATGCAACCTTTCTTTTCTTCTTACTTTACCCGTCCACCGAAGTCGTTTTGCGAGCGAAGAAATCAAAGACAGACTGAAGGCCTCTGAAAGCTATTTATTGCACCAGAGCAGCGAAAGTGCCTCTTCAACGTTCACACACGGGAAGAGTGAGGAAGAGACAACATTTCAGTTTTCAACTCCAGCAAAGCAGCTGTGTCTCCTGCTCACCCTCGTATCCCATCTGCCAGAGCGTGTGCGGGAGCGTTATCTGAACGGTCCGCTGCACATTCTGTCCCATCGACCCGGAGCGATCCATGACGACAAACACAGCAGGACGCCTGGACACTGGGTGCCTGTTGGAAGAATTGGCTTGCTGCGTTGCCCTTCCACTTTTGCCATGGGACTTCTTTTGTGTTTCAATTTGCTGCTCCAGTGCTTGTAGAGCGTCTGGGGAAATCTCGAAAGAGGCAATCAGCCCCTTCGGTTCTCTGTGACAGAAGACTTTCCTGCAGTCAGAAGAATGTATCCACACTGTGAACAAGAGCCGAGGAGAGGAAAGGTTGCGGAAAAGGGACACAACTCAAACAACAGCCGACAGCGTATCGGTTTGCTTGCATGGATAGAAAGATGCCGCCCGACTCACAGGGAAGTATCCTTTCCGTCCTCTGCATCGATCATCATCGCGTCAGATCCATTTGGTGACACTGAGTCCCTCGAGTCGGAGTCCATCTTTCCGGAAACGGGGAACTGGAAGTGCGGGAGACAGGAATTGCCTTTCCTGTGATTTTCTGTGTTGCTTTTTCAGGCTTTCCTTATGACTTCTTTCTGGCAGCCAGTTATCAGCACTCTGACGCCATCAACGATCCCAATAATCACTACACCGAGAGGTCAAAAAGATGAGTGTGTCAGGCAGCAAATTATTACTCCCTCATGCGTACTCCCTCACTCTCCGTCCTAGAGAATCTTGTAGAGACTCTTTGTTCACCCGTCCACAATTTTCTCTTTCCGACGCGATGCCCTGGTAGGAAATCATGCAACGACAGCCGACATGCAGCCGATTATGCGAAGCTCGCGCGGTCGATTTTGACCGCGCGTTCCGAACTAACCCATGCATGCATGCAGCTCATGCATGCAGCTCGGCATAGCTCGGCCCCGCTGCATGCATGAGACAATCCGGCAACTCTGCTGATCTGGCATGATTTGGCTCAGAGTGTGCATTCGGGTAGGACTTGTCGCTCCTGACGAAAGATTGATCTGGGATCGGCGTGTGTTGCCATATATTGCGACAGTTTCGGGTAAAAGATCGTAGTTTAGCATGCATTCCGGAGACAACAAGCCTGTTTGTATCTGGGACTTCTGTTGATGTGGCCGTCTCCATGAAGAATCCCCTCACTGTTCCTTCAAGAGTCTTCGGATCAGATAATACGAGGGATGGAGAAGCAGCTGTTCCTTCAAGAGTCTTCGGATCAGATGATGCAAGGGATGGAGAAGCAGCTGTTCCTTCAAGAGTCTTCGGATCAGATGATGCAAGGGATAGAGAAGTAGCTGTTCCTTCAAGAGTCTTCGGATCAGATGATGGAAGGGA
>JAHBMJ010001746.1:106862-109759 GCA_018398765.1 Chromera velia
TGATTGCAGATTCCCTCTCCTCCCTCTGTCGCTGTCTGGTAGCGCGAACATTCCGACGTGGAATCGGAGGGAGAGAGAGACAGGCGGAAGAGCGAAAACTCCTTCGAGAGGGGGAAGGCCGAGGACACGAAGCAGCCCATGTCGGAGGCTGTGGGGAGGATGGAGGTGCGAGTGGGTCCTCCGACTTCTGCACACACACACACACACATACACACAGAAAAAATCGAACACACACATACATACACACACACACACACACACACACACGCACAGACGGGGGGTGGGAAGCAACACAAAGATGTCGAATGAAGAGAAAAAGGCAAAAACTCAGGGGCCCATTCATTCCGAGAAAAACCCCTCCCAAAAATCAGAAAGACGTGTTCCTCATTAAACAAGGAGAAGGAATATTTATCAAATGATCTCCCTCATTCAAGCATGGTTCAAATCCAAACGTTCGAAAGGAAACGTTGTTCATCCCTTCCTCCCACCTCATTGTTTTTGTTTCTTCATGCAGAGAGACTTCTCCATGTGTTGTTCATCCAGTGCACCTGGACATCACATCGCATGCATTCACATGTGATCTTCTTTTAATTGTTCAGGAAAGGAATCCGGCGCATTCCCATTCGCCTACCTGCCTGCCTCACCACTCCCGTGACCGGCCCTCCCTCCTTGCTTCCCTGCCTATCTGTGCGTTCATACATCTATCGATCTGGCTAAGCGGTTGTTTGCCTTCCTTCCTGCCTGCCTACCCGCCTGCCTGTCTGTCTGTCTGTCTGCGGGCACGCGTGAGTGTGAGTTTTCCCGTTGGTACAACTCTCCGTATACATCCCTCTGAGTGTCACTCTGACCTTTTTGAAGCCGAAGAAGAAACCTTCTCAGGCACGGGAGGTCCCAGTCGGCCCCCACACTTCCCCCCTCTCCACACAGAAAACAAATCCGCTCCCCCCTTTCGACCTTCATTCGAGCAACCTGCAGAATGTTCGTAGCGGTCTTCACCTCCCCCACCTCCGCTGCTGTTCCCCTTGCCCCCATCTCCGTCTGCGTCTGTGTCTGCCCCCCAGGAAGAAAAGTCTTGCAATCTTCTGTGACGAACAGAAAGCTCTCGCCTCTCCGTGCGGTCTGCGTCTGCAAAGGATTCTGTTGCCGAAGTGTCAGGAGTCTGTCCGTCGACTCTGACGGCCTCGCCACGACCAAAAGGGAACTCTCCAGGACCGCGCGCAGGGCACGTAGAGACAACTCACGAACAGACCCCCTAGGCGCACACACGATGTCCAACCCTGCAGAAGACCTCGCGAAACACACCAGGGGAGCACTTGGGTTTCGGACGCGAAGTGCCCGCAAACGGGGAGACGGCGACGGAGACGCACAGACAACACTACTGCCGTCTCCGGAGACGCGGAGGGAGAGAATAAGGAAACCAGGGAAAAGCGCCCATACAAGGAAAGGCAACATGAAAATATGCACTCCGGCACTCTAATCACAGACTCTAGCCTCCCGTGGACGGGCCGCTTGGGTCATGGAAGAAATCATTTGAGCATAGACGCCGCGGGACGAAATTTTCTCTGCTTTGATTGGTACAATTGAGAAAGAAGGGTCGTGAACTGGTAAGTCCCTGCGAGCTGGAACTTTCGCAGATCCGCGGTGTCTTCACGTACATTGTTCTGTAGTGGTATGCATTGCACGAGGCAGCAGATTCTCGCTCTCGTTGCATGCATTCGATCACTGTTCACGTACGGTTCAGTTTCCCCTCCCCCGCGGCCGCGCCATGCCGCGGCCCCAGCCCCGACCGCCCACCGCGCCGATGCGGCTCAATGCACGGGTCGAATTAAGCCTGATCGAAGTTCAAAGATGGGCACGTGCACAAACGCATGCACGTCCTGAGCCCTCTTCGAGACTTGCTCCGCCATTGCTGACAGTGTCCCTGCTGTAAGTGCGAGTCGCTCATTGAGTGGCCGCTGCGATTCGTCATCGACAACCGAGAGGTGAGAGAAACAGTCCAATCCAGATCTCGCAAGAGGCCGTGCCAGACTGAATCAGACTGAGCATGGTTCTAGCAATAAATCAGTGATCGAAGTTTCTGACCTGTCGCCAAGAAGGAAAGAAAGTGGTGGTCAGAAAGCCACAAAAGGGCGGGACAATAAAAAAGGGACAAAAAGACCCAGAAAACGCAGCGAAAGAACGGGAAAGAATAGAAAAGGGGCGAGATGGAAATTGAGAGGAAAACGGATCTTCCCGATGTGAAAACACATGTCGAGACTGCGCCTGAAATTTTCACCATCTTTTGGTCAGCTCAGCAGAGGCTGTGGAAATATATAAAATGCACGTCTCTTTCTTTCTCGCTTCATACAAGCATGTCCTGCAATGATGATGTACTGCGACAGGAAGTCGCAACAACTGGATGCATGCAGTCATTTCGATACCAGAAAAAAAATGCGTGTTTTCATGCATGCATCCGCATCACTACATTCCCATGCACATGTGCAATCATCAGCGCACATGCATTTGCCTACCTTGCCGCCTTCCCTCCCGGTCCTTCTCTAAGCCTTTCGCTCTGTCTGTCAATCAGTCGACCCATTCGATTTGGTGATCGTCTATCTCTCTTGCTGTCTTCTTTCAAAACTGACTTTGTGTCATACATGGGAAGCAGCCCAGTTTATTTTTTCGCACGCTTTCTGGTCTGACTCGATCCCCCTTACCAAAGGCAATTTTGCAGACCAAACGGGTCAACTTCCGCATGCGATTGTCTTTGGAGATGGAAATTGTCTCTGTATGTGTCTGCCTGACTGCAGGGCGGTTGGCGGCGCCTTCGTTGGAATTTCTTTGGTCATCACCATTGTGTCGATGTCGATGCTCTACCAGAAGGCGCTCTCTCTGAGAGAGTGAGTACAAGCGATCTT
>JAHBMJ010001747.1:0-26617 GCA_018398765.1 Chromera velia
GAGAGAAAGAAGAGAAGAGACCGATCGATCAACCTGTCAGTCCTGCATATGCAGTGGTGTTTTCGAACAGTCACTTCCGAACAGATGTTCGAATGCTCCAGAGCTTATGTGGAAACGACGTGGTCGAACGTGCAAGTGAACATGTTCGGATCCACTTTCGAACAGGAGGCAAAAACATTTCAGAACAGATATGGTGCGGATAAGAACACTGTTCGGATCCGCGCATGCGGAAAAGTGCAATTTTTCCGCGGATCCGAACATGTTCGTTTCCGCCATGGGACCTGGGTAAGAGAGTCAACTCCATGTGCTGAAGGACAGGGATGGCGGCTTCGGCGTGCACACCCTCAAGAAGGCGTTCACCATGTTGTTATACCCCCAATCACTTTTCTGCTCGGCCCACGACTTGACTTTCTTCAGCCAAGCGATCAGCTCGGTTCCAGGCTTGCCATCATGCCCGTCTGCAAGCGGGTCTGCGACGAGCCCCTTGCAAAGAATGATACGGAGTGCCTCGTACCGATGCATTCGGAGCTGACAGCCTCCCCCATTGTCTCAAAGTAAGCGGAAAGAAAAATTTTCATCGATCCTCTAGCTGTCTCACCAAACTTTCTGACCTTTTTCACAGCGTCTGCTGGTTCAGATATAGATGTTCTCGGAGGGGTTTGACCCGGCGAGAGTCGTCGTTTTTTTGTGGTGTTGGGTGCAATCTGCACGCAAGGAGACATAGATGCAAAACCATGCAGCTTAGCATAGGAAGATACAACGCGTCGGCGGTGGGGGGAACCAAAACAAGTTTCTGTACCTTCTCTCTCTTGGCGCATGCTCAAGGGCTTCAGAGGCCTCCGGACCAAACGAAGGATCAACAGGGCTTCTGCTTTATGAAGTGGACAAGTCCTTCTCCGTCTCCAGACATCGCCATCTTACAAAAATTAAGTGTGTCAAAGATTCCTGCTCAGGAATTCCTCAAACACAGGGCAGACCGTACAGTGCTTTCTGGAGGAGCCACAGGGTGACAAGCTGATTTGCCACTCCAGGGTTTCCATGTGGACATTGCTTCTGTTCATCTGCCGGTTTTGCCTTATACCAAGCAGCACAATGGCCTCTCTCGTACCCGTGTATATAATGATTTGGGGGGGGATAGGAGGCCACCTCCACCACATGCACTCCTCAAAACGGCTCTGATTTTTCTGACACCGTTACAATCCAGAGAATAGTTTCCACACGGTGGTGTGTACACAGATCACGACTGCTTTTTCTTGTACAGGTTCTTCGGCAGAAGGTCGGGGTGTCTGCGCATCAACAGCGCCTGCCTGCAGCAGCATTTAAATTAGGCACAAATCTCTTTCACACTCACTTACACTCAATCCGTGATTGCACAAATTCGCACACCAACTTATCTTTATTTTGACATTCAAACCACACAACCATGCATGCACGACAGACAGACAAACAACAGACAAACAGACAGACAGACAGACAGATGGACGGACAGACAGACAGTCTGAGACAGACAGACTATATATGGTTTTATGGGCGGGCCGTCAGATGGGGGATTCTCCAAGAATCTTTTGGTGCGCATGCATGTGCGCTTCTTCGATCGGGGTAACAGTAGATAGAAAAGGGGCGATAAGCCTCGTAGCGTTGCCCCTGGAGCTTTTGGGCCTCGCTTTCACCTGCCTGTTCAGATCTTGAGTGTTTCTTCTTTCCTCTTGCGGCTGCTCGTGCAGCAAACGAATGAGAAATCAAGAGTGAGGCAGGGGAGGAGAAGGCTGCCCCCCCCCGATTGGGTCTGTGAGCCACTCGCCGCCCTCTATGGGCGGAGAAGAGTGGAAATGCTTCTGACACACAGGAGGATCTGTGGAGGATTCACGGACGTACACACTTGTGGTACGTTGGCACGATCGCAAAGGCGACCGTCCCAACTATTCAATCCAGATCATTCTTATGACCGATGCTTTTTTCATACAACTTGATTTCTGTCAATCCTGGTCAATCCAACGCTTTCGGTAGGACAAACCGGCAAACGATATATGCCCCTTCATGTATTAGACAATCGTTCCTGGCTCTTCGGAAGGAGAGAGAGCTAAACAACTCTTTCCACGAGTTCTTCTCAACTCCCCTTTTGACGCTTTTTGTCGTGATTATGACGCGCGCCTTTTCTTTTGCTTTTTTTTTTTCTTTCTCGATCGGTCAATCGGGGAAAGGAAAAACTCATGAGAAAAAAAAAAAGGTGTTCTGCTTTCATCTGCCTTTCTCCTTTTCAACTCTCTTCATCCTCCTGTCAAGACTTCTTCCCCCCCCCCCGTCTTCAGTGCTCCGTGGCAGGAGTGTCCTTCTCCTTGTTCAAGCCAATGGACGTCGAGATTGTGGTGGGCTTCAGAGACCCCTTCAAAGTGTGCTTGTGCGTAGTGGTGATGGTAGTGGAGGTGGCTACCGCGGAGACTTTCGCCTTTGCGGCGGCTTTTGCCGCGGCCTTCGGCACCGGCACGAAGTTTGAGATGTCCGTCTGGCGATCATCGACGAGGGTCGAGTCAGAGCCCGTGCAAACACCTCTTTCCCATGAGTGTCTCCCAACTCCCCTTTTGACGCTCTTGTCGTGATTATGGTTGACGCGCGTCTTTCTTTTGCTCTTTTTTTTTTTCGGTCAATTGGGGAAAGCCTGGAAAGAAAAAAAACTCATGAAAAAAAAACGTGTTCTGCTTTCCTCCTGCCTTTTTCCTCTTCAACTCCTCTCATCCTCCTGTCGAAGAAGGTCTTCCCCCCCCTCCGTCTTTACTGCTCCGTGGCAGGAGACTCAGTGTCCTTCTGCTTATTCAAGCCGATGGATGTGGAGATCGTGGTTGGCTTCAGTTCACCGGGCCCCTTCACTGTGTGCTTGCGGGTGGTGGTGATGGTAGTAGAAGTTGCGACCGCGAAGACTCTCGCCTTAGCGGCGGCTTTGGCCTTCGGCAGCGGGCCGGGCGCGAAGTTGGAGATGTCGGTCTTGTGGTCATCGGCGAAGGACGAGTCGGTGAGCGACTGCATACATGCAAGGTCAAGTGACCGCAGGGAGGGGAGAACACAAGGGGCGGAGACGGGAAGATACAAGTTGAAGGGTATGATTGAAATGAATCAACTTTGTGGTTTAGTTCGTCTGTAGAGCAGAGTCTTTCTACAGAATCATGAACTTACAGAGAGGTCTCTCTTGATTTTCTTGTCCATCTCTGTCTCTTCGTGTTTTTGGGACACACTCTTTGGGGAGAAGGGATGATCTTCAACCATCTTCTTCGGCATCATGGTGTTTTCCAGACGCAGGCTCTGGAAGTCAGGGGGTGTTTGCTCTTCTTCTAAGACTGTTGAAAACGGAGGTCTACTGAGGGTTCAGGAGCGCGCCTTTTTGTCCCTCTCTGTAAGGAAGGGAGTCTCAGACCCGATGTATCGATCTAACTTACGGAACAGCGACAGAGATGTGGTTGGCTTGTCCAACCACGGTAGTTGCGTTTCCCTATATCTACAAATAGAGAAACAACGGTGGATAATTTTTTCCGCAGTCTCTTTCTTCAGCGATTGCGAGACCAGGAAAACTGAATAAAAACTCAACGCGTTTCGAAGCCAGCGCTTCTCGTCAGGAGGAATTCAGTGCCTTTTCGCGTGAAGCGAGTGTCGGATGACTGTCGAAGCAATGCACAAAGAAAGGGCGGAATGAAAATTATTTGGCCCCCAGGTGCCCCCTCAACAGTGACCAACACAGGGTGGCTTCTACTTAATAGGCCCGTGTAAGGCGTTTTTACCCAAAAATTCATGGCCGGGAATGCTTTTTTTGGGCCTTGATTCGGATCGGGCATGTTTTGAGGAGCTTTGGGCGCGCCGAGAAATTCGTGCACAATGCGCGCGTCATAGGGCTGTCCTATGTAAAACTGACAAAAAGTCGTATTTTTGGCACATGTACATAGGGAAGCCCATGCAAGGATCCCACAGAGGAACCCACTCCTCCTCCGCCATCAGGTCAACCGAGTCCCACAACCGGTTCCGGGCCTGCTGTGTCCTGAGCTGCCCGAACGCTTTGTACTCAAGGGTGGGGGGGACAGCACGCGACCGGAACAATTCTGCAGCAGGAGCTGCAGAGAGCTCATCTTCGAGCGACATATTGGAGACGGCCGGGGGAGCGCGAGTGAATTTGAGTCTCTAAGAAAATTTCGATCGATCAGTCAATCAATCAATCAACTTCTGCCAATCAATCAATCAACGAGCCAATCAATCAACAATTAAATCTATCAACAACTCACTGCAGTCCTGTTCCTTTCCGTTCAAACATATACAACAGGCTCGGATCGATCGAGGATACGAAAATTCGATTCGTGTGGGAGCTATGCTGTAGACTTCGCGTGTGCACTTTTTTTTTGCATTTTTGGAATCAGCGCACCCAACTTGTATATCAAAATTTTCATGCGCCACCGCGGGTCGTATCGGTGCGCGAATCGCACCATTTGTGCGATTGGCGCGCAAAAACGCCTTACACGGGCCTATTAAGTAGAAGCCACCCTGTGAAGATGACTCTTATATGACGAGCAAATCACTTCTTGTGAGGGGAGGATTCGAGGCTGCTGGCTCTCAGCTGCTGGAGAGCTATCGCAGCCGGTGCATGGGGCTGCGATTTCCCCTAGAGGCGAGAGACTGCTCAACATTCTCGCTTCTCTCTCCTTTTCTCTGATTCCTGCTTTTGTCGTTGCATGAAGGGTTCTCCTAAACTCGAAGCCGCAGAGAACAGACGGGGTGCGAGGGGCACTGCGTGTGGGGGGGCTCTGGTGGAGGGAGCTCGACTAAGATACCTGCTGCCTCGGCGCCATGCAGGCCTCCTCCTTTTCCCTTACCCACAATGTTGAAAGTTCAAGAAACGAATCGTAAATCGCACGAGTTTTGCAAACAAAAGGGCGCTTCTCTTGTTGAGAAGAGACAGAGAGAGCTGTGACTTACCGACGATGCGCATCCACCCTGCCTCAGCTGCAGCCTTGTGTCGAGGATTGCTCGAAGAAATTCCTTCTCCTTCTCACTGTCGGTGAGTCCCGCCTCTGTACCGGAAGGCACAATTGAGGGAAGGGAGAGAAGAGGGGAACTCTCAGTTAGGCTGGCTTCTCCGCAGCTGGGAGGGGGGCAGGGGAGCCGTTTTCTCTTTTTATTCCGTCAGCGTCTCTGCGCGTCTCTCTGTTGTCCCCAGGGGGTGCTGCTCTTTGTACTCTGCTGTACTTCTCCTTCTTCCTGCATTTACGGACAGAGAGACAAAGAGAAAAATGGAAGAAGACCCTGCAAGAGGAAGGAGATGGTGCATGCATGGACTGCCTAAGTCCATGCAACCTCTGTCGTCTTCTCGTGTAGAAATCCGCAGTGAGGAGGAGGGGGCGGGTTGGAAAGAATGGAAAAGGAAGGGGCCTCTGCATGGGCCAGTGGGACGGAACCATGGGGGGAATCGTCGTCACGAAAAAATGTGGGGGGGAGAGATGGGGCTGGAATTGGAGTCACTGTGTTCAGCGGGATGGATTCGTTTCATAAGATGGATTTGAGGACTCAACCGCTTCCTGGTCAGACTAAGATGCAGCATCGGAATACTCTTCTCCATGCATGTAACCATGCACCCGCCCAGCTGACCTGCTTCAAAGTCACTCTCGGAATGTCATTCCCCGTCACCCTGCATGTGACGCGCAAGCATAGAGAGCACCCATGCAGGGATGCTGCATTGCCCCAAGACCCCACAGTCTCGCGGCCGGGTCTCACCTTCACGGCTCTGACTCTCTTGTACTTCCGTTTCGGAACAGTCTGCTTCGGCCTCATCGATGTCGACACCGATTCCACCCCACACACCCTGCTCTGCCTGGCCACCCTCCTACGATGAGTGTCTTGATCGATTTTCGATTTCAGTGGCACTGTGCGACTGCTGCTCAGCGCTTCAATGCACAATTTGCTCGGTGGCCTTGTTTCTTCCTTGAGTGCCCGGGTGCTTGGTGACCCGTGCACAGCGGGGGAGAAAAGGAGGCATCCTGCAGTCACAATGAGCGTTTCTGGTGCCAAGTCGCTCATGCCCAAAAGTCCAAAAGACCAAGATGCGCAGCAACACAATCTAAGAGTCGCTGCCGCGATCCAGCTACCCTACCATCAGACCGTCTCAGTCTGAGTACCAAAGTCGACTCGCCCAAGACAAACAAATCAGGCGCACGGGTAACAATCTTAAGACTCACTGAAACCGTGGACTGCAACTTCACACTCTTGCCCTTGTCCATTCTCCTTTGCTCCGCCTTCATCCGCTTCCTGTCTTCCTTGCCCATTCTCTACCATCATCACTTGCGTCTCCTCCTGTCGGACCTCCACTTCACCCCTGGAACTTGCGCCCGCTGGGACCGCCTCAGCGACTTCGCTCTGTTCGGTTCCCAGAGCGGACCGGGTGTCATCATGGTTTTCTTCTGCGTAGTCCGGCACAGGACCAGCGAACGTACCTGGGCGGGCAAGCATAGAGAGCACCCAAGCGTGCAGCGCCGGGTATAGTATCCCTGAAAGCAAGACGACATCAGGAACTCCGAGACTCAGAGCGGAGGGCCGCGGGCTCGACCCAGCTGACCAGTTTCTGCTTCATTTGCGCGGTGTAGAGAAACGGGTCGTCTTCCGGGGCCCTCTTGCTTCTCTTTTTTCTCTTGTCTTCACGGCGGTTATTACTCTCACTCGCACTTGCGCCCGCAGAGTGATGTCAACCTTGGAAGCTGCCTGCAGGGATGCTGCATTGCCCCAAGACCCCACAGTCTCGCCGCCGGGTCTTCAACGCACAATATGCTCGGTGGCTTTGTTTCTTTGTTTGAGTGCCCAGGTGGTGATGTCAAACATGCAATCCCTGTTCGCAGGCATGTTCATGTGTCAATCCGGGAATAACGAAAAACCCTTTGAAGGTGAAGGTTTTCAAAAACGTGCTCCTATATCGACAGACAGAAACACATCTGCTCCTCCCAGTGTCAGACTCTGCCCTGCCCTGCAAGGGTCTTCCGCCAACTCCCTCAAGCGGTCCCTTCACGCGGCGATCTGTCTGCCTTTACCGAGACCTCTTCCGTCTCCCAAAACGAATCCCGCAGCGTCCCCCGAGGGGAGGAGCTTCTCGAACTGATACGTCGCTTGAAATACTCCCTCCAACTGGATATTGGACAGTAGCCCTTTCTCGACAATATCATCAATTCCAGAAATGCAAAGTTGGTGTCCTGTATGCGATCTTTTGCAGCATCATGCAAAGGGGGTTCTTTCAGCTGCGGAGCTCGCAAACTTTGACACCTCTTCCTCCATCTCTTGTTTGATTCGTCAACTGCAGTTCAGGGTGCCGTAGAGAGAGAGCAGCCACAGGTGATCACAGGTGAACAGGGTGGCAAAAGGGGTGTGGGAGAAGACACTTAACATGCAATTGCATACTAAAACCATCGCCGGGAGGATATCGAAAAGGGGAAGCGGAAGGAAAACAACCTGCAGTTCTCCATGCTTAGCGTGAGGCGAGAGTGACAACTCAAGTTCATGGGCTGGGGGACTGGAAACAGAAACCAGAGTGAAAGGCGCGAGGACGGTGCAATGATCTTGAATTCTCGTTCGTCACTGTGACTGTGTTCTATACACGCGTGTATCCGAAGCTCCTTCTGCAGCCATGGCGTTGAAAGGAGTGGAAGGGTCCTCTCAGAGTTGACTTCTCCTGCCCTCAGACAGACAGAGACAAACAACAAAGAGAAACGGACAAAGACGATTGCCCTCAGATGGTTGCCCTGAGATACATCTGAGGGGGATGTAGTGGTTGGACATGGCCACACCCCTTCCCCTTCCCGATCGACTCGTGCGGCATTCCGAGGAGTTTCTCGGGGAGACAAAACGTCGGGGCTCCTTGTCCGCAAACATCAACGAACACCCACCATTCATCTGCGTGAGCGTGATCGGTAGGGGCGGGGCTTGGACAAGTCCACAGGGAGATGCATGTGCGCTCGGTACTGGGTAACCGCATTTGGGGGCGCCTTCAGGATGACGTCACAATACACCCCCCCGGGAGGGATCTTCTCCTCCTTCACAAGGTACTCGTCGAGTCTAACGCCTCTTTCTGGCTCTGTACATGTCATCCAACAGCTTCCAGCCTGCGCAGTCCGGGAGGCCTTGGTTGGGCACTGAGAGGGCTGGTGTCTGAGGGAAGCCGGGTCAGCTGCTCCAAGCTCGGAAGCGTCCTTCGGGTTTTTTTGGGTTTCCGGAGTTCCACAGAGATGGAGAGTAGAAAAAATGAGGCATATAGGCCCCCGTGAGAGTTCCCTGGTACTCTACACTGAAAGGTGGGTCCTGAAAGGAGCCGATTGGAGTGTAGAGATTTTATATGTGAGAGGCCCACACTGGCCCGAAGCGGCTACCTTTTTCTGATGAAGTGACTGAAAGATTTGAGATCTTTGTATGCCAAATGTGAAGGGCCTCACCCTGCAAAAGGGCCGGCGCTTCCTGAAATCCTGTGGAGCGCTGCATTAAAGGCACAGTTGAAGATCGTCTCTGTTAGCTTGGGTGACTGTCAGAAAGGATAGATTGGAATTATATGCTTAGACGGGAAACGGAGTTCGCCAGAGAGATGGAGAGACCGACTGGAAAAGGAGATGAACAACGCGAGAGAATTAAGCCTGTGAATTGTGGAGGATAAAGGGGCTGGCAAAGAAAGTGTCTCCCAAACTGAGCGAACTGTTGATGAGGGAGCGCTGGAGGGGTTCCCAGGACGGAGCCCCGAGAGGGCCAAAGAGGGAAGAGTGAGACCTCTGGGGGAGAAGCGTCGATCGGGGCTGACGCGAAAACAGGGGGGCTATTGTTTCGTCCCGCCGACGAGGACCCGGTAGATCCCCAACCGAGCAGCTTTGCGGTCGCTGGGCAGACAGATACTCTCTCCTGAGTCTTCACTTCTGCCTGACATGCCGTCTCTGCAGGGAAATACCCGTGACACCTGCAACGATATGTGGAACCGTGGATGTGAACTTCAGTCACCAGAAAAGTACATGGAACAAGTCTGTTTTAATTGGACATGCAGGCACGGACAGACCTCATTTTTTTTGACGATCACATCCTCGTCAGCTCCTGCAGAGTCCGTCTCCCCAGTTGGCCCCTGCACTCTCAGATCTTTGCTTTTCGCGGCAAACACAGAACCCAGTCCCCCCTTGCCGTTCTTTGCCTGCTCTATACGCAGGCAGCTTCAAACGAAGCGGCTGTCGGTCGGATGGTCATGTTTACGAGACCACGAGACACATCCATGCACTCAGGCTTTTTCTTCTGCCCTTCTGTTCTCATGCAGGCGCTCCCCTGACTGTCAAACTCGAAGTTCTTCTCGATGTCGTCTGCCGTTGTCAATTTCCGTCCTGTCATCTGTCAGAAGATTGGCATCTAGAATGACCATTTTCGTCTTTGGCCGGACGAACCCAAGAACCATGGTGCTGAGTGCAGAGAGTGCGTGAGAGCTGACCCACGACTGTTCCCCCATGCATGCAGTCCCCGCCAGTGGTTTTTGAGAAGATTCACATGCATTTTCAAAGCGTCCCTTTGCTTCGCTTCATCACTCTCTTGCTGCCAAAGTGGAGGCTCATACCGGTAATCCTCCCCAACGCGGCCATCCTCATTCTTCCTTATTAGGAAGAATGGAAAGAGCCGCCCGTCGTCCCGTTGAGAGGCACACCTCTTCGGACAAAAGCGAAGCACAACAGTTTGTCGTCCAAAGCGACATCGTAGTAAAAGTCGCTCTTCTGCCTGAACAGTTTCTTCACACTGTACAAAGGCAGGTCGGACCCCCCCCACCGTGTCATGGAGAACTTCGAGGACGTAGGAGGTCCTCTCTCCCTGTCTCCCTCCCCAGATGGGGCAGTCACTCGGGTCATACCAATCCTCTGAGTCGCTCTGGGAGCCTGCAGATAAGACGGAGGAAACCAGGAAGGGAACAGAGGAACGTTTGCAGCCCTCTCCGGGGCGGGAGACTGAGCCCGACCCGGAGAGGGGTGCAAACGTCCTCTGTTAAAATTGGGGGCAAATTAGTTTGAAGAGGCAGATTATAGCTTGATTCAAAGCAGAGTATTTTTGATTTCTGTATCTCTGTTGTAAGAGCTGATGTGGGGGTCTTTTCTTTTCCCTGGCTTGTTTTTGTTTGCTGAAGCTCAGTTGGTTGGAATGTGCAGCATCGATCTCCCTTCTGTTTCCCCCCGTCCCTTTTATTCGATGGGAGCCATCGATCGATCGATCCCTGCAGAAGAAATCTCCGTGCGTCACAGCAAGTTGGCCAAGGGCAAAGCGCTGCGTTGGGATCCTTTGTGCATGTGCCCGTATAGAACTCCCAGGTCCTTTGCTTTTCCCATTATACACCCCCCGCCCCCATTCAGATTCGCAATCCACAGGCACAGGTAGTCGATGGCCTGTGCGGGGTCTGTATGCATGCATGCATGCATGGAACTCGAGAGAGGGCATGCAGAAAAAACTTCTGAAACCATGCATCCCCCCTCTCTGGCTTCCTCCAACAATTGCGGCCTCCTCCTCTGCAGGTTCAGGAGGGTTCTCAGGGCGATGTCTTCTTCAGTCACTTCATGCAGAAATGAAGGAAAAGGGAGAGGGGGTTCCTGGAGACCAGAAAGTTGTTCATTCAGTCTCGCACCGTCCCACAGTCTGGGATAGAAAGAAAGAAAGAAAGAAAGAAAGGAAGGAAGGAAGGAAGGAAGGAAGAAAGGAAGGAAGGAAGAAAGGAAGGAAGGAAGCAAGGAAGGAAGGAAGGAAAGAAGGAAGGAACGAAGGAAGGAACGAAGAAAGAAAGAAAGAAAGAAAGAAAGAAAAGAAAGGGCGCAAAAACTCTCTATAGCAGAATCTTTGCTGGCGGGCATTCAGTCACGCACTCATTCACTCAGAAGCACACCTACCTGGGTTGAGCGTCCGTATAGCAGAGGAAGAGGAAGAAGAGGAGGCCTGAGAATCGGGGGCTGCAGTTTCTCCTTCCCCTCTCTCGTCCTCCGTCTGCGCCGTCTCCCCACCTTCCCACATTTCTTCGTCCGAGTCCAAAGGCTGAAGCTGGGGCACTGCGAGTCCGGCCTTGGAAATGCCTCTCTCATCACTAGTACCATCATCAGCATCATCATCACTTTGCCTGGGCGCTACCTTCTTCTTTCTCTTCTCTGGCCCCGTGACGGAAGACTTTTGGGCAGCGCGATCGGGCAGTCGGGGACGGCGTTCGGGACTGACGGGCGGCACCTCTCCTCTTCCTGCATGCAAACGCCAGAAGAACACATCAGGGTATAGGCGCCTTCTGAGAAGCTTGTGACCAGCACTGCATGCTAGCAGCCAAACACTGGTGAATGCGTGGGCTCACCTGAGAGACTATCAAGTCTCTTAGACGCGAGAGATACCCATTTCCGAAGCAGCCAGCAAGCTGTTCTGGACAAATATATATCGATAGGGGTAGGCCTGCGTCATCGTGCTTGAGGAAGGTAGGCACGCACGCACATGTCGGCATGCATGGGCCACTGAATATTATGGGAGAGAAGCTTCTTCTGCAGTGTTTCGCCAACACTGCAGAAGACTCTAGGGAAACGCTTTCCCCCATCTTTCACTGCCGACTCTGCAGAATACAAAGTGCGGCCCTGGCGTGCTATACTGCTCTTCTCCCCTGTTGCGTTTCGGTTTCACTGCAGCGCAAAGGGGAGCCCAGCATGCAAACACGACAGTGAACTGTTGCGGCATGCTTCAGAAGAAGAAATAAGAAAAACAATGTGAGGTGCATCATGTGAAAGAACAAGCAGCAGGAAGAGGCTTTCATTCAATGACTCTTCCAGTCAAGTGGGAGAGTTAGTCAGGATGGAAGAGGGATCTTCGCCTGCATGCATGAGAGTGCGAACGCGACGGCGCTTATGCGCATGAGCTGGCAGCACATTTTCTTCTTCCCCTGTACAGTCAAAGTTTGGAGAGCAAGCAGACTTAGCAAAAGGAGGTCAGAAAAAAAGAAAGAAACCAACTTGAGCTCCGATCGTCCGAGTGATGAAAACCGTTCCGCGATGAAAGAATTACACAACTCGTGCACTTGCATATTTAAAAAAGGCCCGCATGCTCCCCAATGCACAAGATGAGCATATATATGTGACAAGTCAAAGTATGGAGAACCACCCCCCACGAAAACTTGCCTGGGCCAAAATGTGGGGGAATTCCCTTTCCTCCCCTAACGCCCCTCTTGCCCTCCCCTGCCCCTCCGCTCCAGTCCTCCTCCTCCTCCTCCTCTTTGTCTCCCCATGCAAAGGCTGGTCATACCTGTGCATACGGAGTGACATGTGCTTGAAGCACACAGCAGTGCAGAGCGAGCACAGTCCTTGTTGGCATACTTGTCTAAGAATCTGCCGATCACATGATGGCATCTTAAGGTGCAGCACAGCCCTTACTGGCACTCTGTCTGCCTGACGGTCCTCCTCCACCTCCTTGCCCACCCCCCTCTTGTCCTCAACCCTCATCGTCTCATCAGGCTAGCCACCACCCTCGAATCTCGCCTGCTGTTGCTGCTCCTGCTGAGCTCCTGCTCCTGTAGGTGGTCTTCCTCGAAGAAGACCATTCTGCCGGAGCTACAGAGCTGCAGAGAGGCACTCGAGGAGGGGGAGGCGGAGGAAGACGCTCTTATTAATTGCAGAAAACTGTAATAATCACTGTCACAAAGAAGTCATCGGCGGTCTCGTTTGTTAGACCAGCCCTTGAACTCTACTTCTTCATCAGGATGGCGTTGGACATCCACCTCCACGGTAACCCAGATGATGTTTGGCAGGTTCTCTGAGGGTCGAGAACGGCCAGGGCCACGATTCAGTCCGTCGATTGATCTCAGGTTGTTCCACGCCTGTCTGTCGCAACACCAGTGCTTTTTGGCACGGAGTTCATCAGAAGGCTCCGGACACGTACATGAAGCAGCAGAGTCGGAGAAGATCCCCCCGATCACGTTGCGAATGTACTCAGAGATCCGCCAGGACGCGCCATGGATGGCGACGTGCCCATCACCGACCCCCTCGACGAGAAGGAAGATCCGTGTTCTGTTTCGCGCTTGTCCTCCTGCAGAAAAAGACAAGAGAATGGAGTATGAATTTTGTTGAACATTGAGAACTCACGCGACCGAGAAAAATGGAAAAGGAACACACATTCGACAGATTCCTAAGACAGATTCTCCACTCACCTAGAAGAGAATCGACTGATGGTTGCCTGGTGATCGGAGTCCGTGGTCGCAGGAACGAAAGGATGAGCGTAGATACTGGATTGGGAATGCCGAGGCCCCAGAGCAGAGAGTGGCGACCACGAGTCCTAGCTTTCCAAACAGTGTCTTCCTGTACTTCTCGAGCAAAGATCTCTGCTCGCAGCCTCCGTTCTCTCTCAGCGATTTCTCTCTCCCTCATCACGATTCTTGCATTCAACTCTTCCTCCTGTTGTAACGTCTTTGCTAATAAAAGATCTAGACGCGCAACTTCTTCTCTCTCGGCTTTCGCCCTGTCCTCCTCATCTATCGTACTCGTTGTGATGGCAAGTTGAAGCGAGAAATCTTCTTTGGCATCGGAACGACCAACTGAAAATCAAACAGAAAGCAGAGGAACACAGTGGAAGTCAGAGGAAAACGATGCAACTGACAAAGAGAACAAGATGAATATTGGAAATCAGTCGACTAACCTGCGGACGAACGCCACGAGGAAGCCTCCACGTCGAGACACAGACAGCGAAGCGGATGAATACGGAGTACTCGATCGCTTTGGAGCTTCCTCGTGTCCCTCCCCATTTGTGTGTCTGCATGCAAACCAGCTGACAACTCAGACAAACGCAATTGTAGCACTGTAATATTATTTAAACGTCTACAGGAAATTCAGCAAAAGAGATCTACCCGGAGGAGAAATATGGAGTGTATGCGGCAAATGAGTTTCCCTTATTGACAAAATAAAGCAGCAAAGAAATGTGAGAAGCTTTCGGAGATCTACAGCTGCCACACGATTCAAAGGATTCTTCAAGCTTACGAATTTGCACACAAGAATGATGTGTTGCAGACCCGGATTCAGACCGGCAAAGTGCAGTGCTGCTGCTGCCCCTCAGACGGTTGGGCGAACGTAGGAAAGGGGGAGAGAAAGAGCTGACTTCCAAGAAGAAGAGACAAAACAGTCGACCCACTCTTTGCATCGTCTGCACTTGCTCTTCAGGACATCATGGAGGCAGAAGAGATCCATCCGGAAACCGCACGGCCTGCATGCCCTCCTCTTTTGAGGGCACCCCCTGCAGCCATGCACATCTGGGTTGCTGGGTTGCTGTCATGGCCAAGCTTCTCCTCTGTCGGAGCAAAGTATCTCAGCACGGCTTCGCACCCTGCCATGCACTCTGCCAAGCTCAGCTCCTTCACCCACATCGTGTCTTGCTCCCATTTCAAGGCGTCACTGAGACACGTCAGATGAAGGAGTTCTGCAAGAGAACCCCTCTGATCTGCATGGAGGAGTTGACACACGAGCCTCCATGCACCCGAAGATCCTTTGCATACTTGTTCCACTGTTCGGGGTGCAACCTCCTCAAATACTGAACAAACTTTCGGAAAGCCATCCAAAACATCCCCAATTTTATTTCCTCATCAGACCGCGTCCTTTTCTCTTCCTGTTCATCGTAGTATCCCCTGAAGTCTCTCTCATGTCGGAGGCGACAATTCTGAATAGCCTTGAACGATTCTTCCCACGCCTGGGGGCATGCAACTGCCATGATGGCGGAACTGCACTTGGCGATTGGTCTCAGGCAGTTTTTCCCAGCTTAACTGTAGAAAACAAACAATTAACAAAAATGAAAATATTGTTTTTCTTTCCTCTTTCCTCTCACTCCATTTTGACAACACCCCCTCCCGCTGTGTACAGTCACTCTATACAGGCACCCGACTTCCAATATACGTTACCCCTCGTCCATTTCAAATGGCAACGGACCTCAAAGAGAAGCTCGGCCGAATGCAAACAGAGACGCCCTAGGGCGGGGGGGAAAGGAGAAAGAGACAGGCTGAGCAAGGCTGCAAAATAGAGATGCGAAGGCAAACAAAGAGTGTCTCTATCTGTCTACATGAATTGTTTTCATTCATTCATTGACTCATTCTTCTGTCGTGATCAGGTGCACCGCGTTTTAGTAGATGCACATGCATTTGCGTGTCCTAGTTTGTTCACTTCCGGCTTTTCCCCGTCAGGCACCTCGTGCAGGGAAGGAGTGCCTGTAGGGAAGGGATCCGTACTTGTTCGTTCTCTCTAAAGAAATCATAAGGGTGGAACTTGCGGTACAGCATGGGAGGCTGGAAAAACCGATACGATTCCAGTGGGTTCGTCTTCATGTGCAGTTGCGAGCACTGCTGGAAACGGATGGGGGCTCTGCCTCAACGAAGAGACTGCTCTGGCCAGGAAGGAAGAAAGTGGACGACCATTGAAGAGGGAGAGCCAGAACTGACCTCAAATAAGGGTGTCCATCTGGTTTCCGATATTTTTGAGCGCCTGCAAGGCTGGAGCCCTCTCTGCCTCCATTGCTCGCTTCGTCTTGATTGTGAACCCCGACGGAGAGACCTGCTCCATTGGGAGCATCACATTGCGTGCGATGTCGAACCAATGTCCCTCCCTCAACATGTCAAACCAAGGGTGTGGGTTGTCAAAGTCTTCCGCCAGTTCTCGGCACTTCTGACATCTCGCCAGAGAAGGGGACTGCCTTCCCGAAGCCAAGCAAGCCGTCCATTGGCATCTTCCGGCTGACGACTTCACTCACGTCCACTTGGGTGATCTTCAATCCGGGCACATCCTGAGATCAGCAGAAAGGACTCACAAAGACATGAAGATGAAACTGCGAGAGAGACGCGGAAAGCTGACATGTGTAGACGGTGGTTTCCTCTTCTCTTTCATTTTGTCAAACCTTCGCAGCGCTCTCGGACGTGTCAGGAAAAATGGGAGGAATGACCTAGACGGTACACAGGCCCGTTTACGGGGTAAAGACACACTCTGGTCGGGGAAGTGCATTTCATGCGTTTACAACACACCCCGGAAGCCTTTCCTCAATGCTGCCTGCACCTCCCATGCATGCACCGCGTTTTCTGTTGCTGCCTGCCTGCAAATACCCTCTGCGTCTACCTAGCTCAGGACGCTTTCCCGATTCACCAGTCGGAGAATGACACAGAGCCACGGTGCGACATCCGGTGATACTTGGCGGGGAAAAAAATGGAATCAAAGTACACAGAAAGGAAGGCAAGGAGGCAATTTGGCCGCTCTGGCTTTCTGGCAGCAAAAGCTCGAATTCGAGATCATCATCTTCCAGCTCCTCGCCATTTGAGGGGAGGTCACCCCCAATTCCCGTTCCTGGATTCCTCTCCCCACTTGCTCCCTGGGGTTCCCACGCTGGAGGTTCAACTTCTTCGTCTGGCTCATTGCAGGGAGGAGAAGGACAAGAAAGGAGGAGTGAAGAGCAAACGATCGTTCATTAGGATATACGGGGTTTGTCTCCACCTGTGCACCGGGGGAGGCAGGAGAAGCAGGTGGAAGACCGGGGTGACGGGTTTGTGCATTGACTGGATCCTGGAAGGATGCGCACGGTCAAAGACTTTTCCCATGATGTTCCTTTCGGCAATGTGCCAAATTCGGATCCATGCAAGGGTTCTCTCGGATGAGCTCCACCCATGTTGCTTGGTCCCAACACAACCATTCGTCCTTCGTGGACTCCAGCTGCGTGCGGGGCTTTGGGCCCATTGCGTGATGTTGGGCCGCGTGCAAAAAGTTGAGCCGAAGCAAGGGGTGCTTTGCCCCCGCCAGAACTTTATAGTGGGGAGGAGTGAAAAACATACGGACAGCTGCTGTTACTGCTGTTGATGCCTGAAGGAGCTTCGTCACGGTCACCGAGCAGTTAGCAGCTAGCAGCAATCTGAAATTCGTTCCTCTCAGCCTTCTCCTGCTCGACTGAGAACTTCTCGCAGAGGGTGGCGAGTTTGACGAACCCGGACGGACCTCTCCCTCTCTCATCACGATATGTCACTCACTCGATTTCGAGGGCAGCTGCAGGCCTGAAGGGAAAAAAGCGTCCCATCCTGTACTAGTCTGTCTTGCAGTCATACTCCGACCCATTTGCCACCTCTGGACCCTCATTTCCTGCCGTTCCTACAAAGACTCGCACGTGAGGCCGTCGGAGCTCTGCAAACAATGCGCACGCACCTACCGTGAAAGAGAGTGGTAAGAGGGCGTCCCCTGGGAATCGCGGCGTGTTTCTTGCTGATGTTGCATGAGAGTCAGCTCTCGGTACGTCAACAAAAAACGCAGGAGGGTTTTGCTGTCCGACGGCCTCGCCCCCCCCCTTCCTCTCCCTCCGACCTCTCCCGGCTTGCAAAACCAGTTGCCTCCACCTTTGAAAATGCCCAACCACCATTCTACTCGTACATATTCAGGGAATCTCCACCCTTGACCACTGCACGTGTGTCCCCCTGCTGCTTCTATAGAGTGCCGTTCCCCCCTTCCTCCTTAATCCTATAGCAATTCTGTCCCGCTAAGAAAGTCGGTTTTTCGCACAGAAGCTCCCTTCCTTCGCAAAGTTCCACCCGCCCTGGAAAATCCAGCCAGCTCATCCCCTAGCTCGACTGCATGGGATTTTGTAGTAGGCCGTCTCTGCATGTGTCATTTTTTATGGCGTTCAGACTTTCTCGGAGTCGACCGTCTAAATCCTACATACCCCTTCGCACAACGCTCCAGTTTGTCCACAACTGTAGGCAGCCATATCATTTCGATGTATTTCCGGAGATCCCGCGGGGAGACATCGTGTGTGTGTGTGTGTGTGTGTGTGTGGACCCGGTGTGAGAGTTTGCATGCGTGCGTGTGAAAACGTGCATGTAGGTGAGAATGTTTTGGTGGGTCCAGGCACGATCTAATGATGAATGTGAGCTGCAATTCCACCACACCTTCATCATCAGTTTGCCCTGCTGCGAGGGCAAAAAGTCAAAAAATCGAGCATTTCTTAAATCTGAAGTGACGTTTCCGAGATCCCTTCAAGTCTCACAGCTACGCCACAGAAAATTCTAAATCAGACTCACTTTCTTTCTGACAAACCTTGGAGTCTATATCATTGGAGTCATCATAATTCGAGTCCACGCCCGATATCCTGAGTGCTTCCTTGAAGTCTGCCTGCATATCGCTCAATCAGGATCCAGAAAGAGAAAGGAACCGTTTGAGTGCATGTATAATGGGCAATCACGCGCGTTGACGATTTTGCTTTTTGAATCGACGTATCATCTGTTCACTCACTGAGTTCTCGCACGGATAACAACAGAGTGAGTCTTCCATTCGACTTGAACTGTAACACACTTGAATTTCAAATTGAGGCGTGCTTTGAATGACGAGTCTCCCTGCTCCTGCGGCTCATCTCTCGCACGGATTTGGCGGGTCGAGTATTCTTCTTCCCTTTCCCTTTGCCGGCGCCGGAGCCAGGCAGAAGAGAGAGGTCGCCTTTGTGACCATCGTTCCCTGCGCGGACGGAACAACTGCAGCCGTTCAAGAGCACGATGCAGCACTGCAGGGTCTCGAGGATTCAGAGAATCACCTGCGGAAGAAGATGAGGAGGCGGAACCCGAAGGTCTGAGGGATGCCGGACACATGGACTCTTGGACCCACCCGTAAAAGTTCTTTTGGCTGGCTGAGTCTGGCTCCTTTGGAGAGAAAAAAGAAAGGGAAAAACGAAAAGAACAGAGAAGGATCCCATTGAATGCGTCGTTCACGCATCAGATATGGAAAAGCTTTCAGAAGAGACCTCATGGAGCGCCAGTACGTTAACATACTGAAAGGTGTCAGAGAAAGCCGGCCCCGAGCCCAAGACTGCCTTCTTTGTTCTGAATTTCCCCTCCTTTTCTTCCTGCGCCAGCAGAACGTCGTGAATTGCATAGATGTAGTGATCGTTGTGGTTCTCCTCGACGTTCTCCTCGGCGCGGCTCATTTCATTGATGACTCTATCGAGGGCTATTGTGGGATCTGCAATCAAGCACGTACAGAGAAACTTTAAGGGAGAAAGCATGCACACAAAGATATGAGTGAGGCGTATGCGATCTCTCTTGCTCCGGGACGCCCCCCATGTTTGAACAGAGGGAGGGAGCATGATCTCCGGACAAAAGAAAACATATTCGGCCAAACCCCCGGGCAAAAGAAAAGGCTGCGTGTTACAGAAGGATCTGATGCAAAAAACTGAATCGGCCCGTTTTGTTTTGCAGTTTCAACAGCCATTCATTTCGTATATCAACCTCAAAACAATCCTCAATACCTGACCAGCTGCACATGCATGAGTGCAGTCATGTACTGCCACTCAGTTTGATTTCACTTGTCAGTCAATCGGGGAGGACCGACCTTTCTTCATGAGGGCCCTCTCGGCCTTGTGAGAGGCCTCCCATTTCCTGCGCTGTTCGATTGCTGTTCTAACTATGAGGGCTGGATGTATAGCAAATCGACATTCTTGCTTGCTGGTTCGAAAGCAAATGCTTAAGGCATGCCTGCTCCGGAAATGGTCGCTCCAGCTTCCATCCCCAGGAGAGTAGTCATCTGGTCTGCGGCAGGGCCCTCCCGGCCTTGTGAGAGGCCTCCCATTACCTGGCCACCGCTTCTAGGTACCGTTCTGGGATCGTAGTTTTCTCCTATGCACGACGGGACGACCGATCGAAGAGGTGAGTGATAGAGACGGCCAAACTCTGCGGCAGGCAGGTTTCTTTTTCTCACGGGCCGACGACGAAGAAGTAGACATGTTCGACTGAACGAAGCACTGAATGTGCCAAGAGTGAGGGAGAAGAAAACGAGCACACAAAAGCAGCCCAAAGGATACCACTTCCCCGGTTCACCCTGCCTCCATCCAACCATGCACTCAGAATCGCATCGACCAAGCAAGCCTCCCCGCTCACCCACCCACCCTCCCACCCACCCGCTCTGCACCCCTTCGAATAGTTCCTCATTCGGGGGATCTGCAAGGGATCTGAATTCGACGAATTCACTGATGCCCGCGACCTGCATTCATTCAACGGA
Source organism: Chromera velia (assembly GCA_018398765.1). Lineage (NCBI taxonomy): Eukaryota > Chromeraceae > Chromera > Chromera velia. The sequence continues at coordinate 20,016 of JAHBMJ010001747.1, forward strand.
GAGGAGGAGGGGGTACGCAGAATCTATCAGCAATCTGCCGGCATTAGAGACATACAGACAAGCAAACTTGGAGTCCAAGGAAGGGTCCAAGAAAGGGGAATCGTGGGAAACAAAATGGTAGAACAAGAGGGCAAACGTACAGGGCGAAATTCAACTAAAAGAAAAATTGAAGAGACAGCAGGTGAGGGACAAGAGGCTTGAAGTCTTGGAACTGAACCTCTGTGCAGCTTTGGACGATGATCATGGCATGGGTCAGTTCTTTAGAGATCCCCCCTCTCTCCAAATCGATTTCGATCGTGTCATCATTCTTAATCACCAGCTGATCTGTCTTCACGGCCCTCAGCCCAGACAGAACATGGTAGAAGATCAGAAGAGGAAGAGGTCTTGCTCTTTATGAAACGCCTCTAACTCGCTGCGCAACGGACCTGTGCGCCCCTGTGCCATTTGGGCCAGCTCCTTTATCGTGGCGTTCTTGAGGTCTCTTCTGATTGCTTTCACTGTCATGCGCCGCCCTTGTCTGCTTTGCGGAGGTTGGCCATCATTTTAAACCGGTGATGACGAAGCCTTAGGGTTGGACCTGTGGGGGGCTGAGGGAACGAATGAGGAGAGCTCCCCCTCCCTGGTCAGCACCAAAGTGCACTATCTCCCATCCTGCGGCTCAGTTCTTATAATCGCAGTGCTCGCCCCGTGCATGGACGTGCTCTGCCGGGGGATTTCTCCGAGCCCGTGGTCTGGAACGAATCCGAAAACAACGCCTTCCTGTTCATCCTCCTTTTTGAGAGAGCGTCGGACTCCGCGTCCGCATCTGAAGACCTCCCCTCGAATTCGGTCGCTTCGAGAGTCGGCCTGATCTCGGACGTGTCTGCGTCCGACTCTGTCCTCACTTCCAACACTGACAACCATCTCACGCAGTGAGTCGGGTGTGTAGACATTGGATGTGGTGTGTGTGCGCACCTCCCTTTCCGTTCACTCTTCCCTTCTCTCATATAGCCGGTCAGGGGGTCCAATGGCATGCGTTCTGCTTCTGACCCCTGCAATGCAGTCAGAGGGGAGGGATCGCGAGCAGCCTGTCTCAAGGCAGAAGGTGGCACAGGGAAACGGAAGGTGGGAGCTGTCAGAGCAGGCGCGGTGGGGGGCAGAGTACTCAGAGGGGACATTCCGCTGCATGTCATTTGAATCAAAGACTTTAAAGCACTCCCAGGCAAGCGCTCTCCGCGCCTTCTTAGTTTCCTCGGACGTTGCGGCTGCCGAGCCAGGCCTCCACCGCTTCCACCTAAACGTCTGCCGTCATCTCCCGAATTCGGCGGATTCTCGTCAGAGGACACCGAACCCTCTCCCCGGGCCGTTCTGGAGACTCGGGGGGACGTCTCCCCAAAGAGCCATCCTCGTGTTCTGGCAAAGTTCCAACCTTCTTCTGGCTGCACCTGCCGTCTTAAAGACGGTGTCCCGCCAAATCCGTCGGCATGCATGCAAGTCGTTTTACTCCGGCAAACGTCAGCCATTGCATGTCTCTGCCGCAAAGGTTACCAAAGGTGTCAAAAGTCTGATTGCAGCAAGCTGTAGAGTAAAGCCTATAGTCTGAAGTCCCCTTTCTCACCACAGTCCGTGGTTGGTTGCAGTCCGTTCAGGGTGGCAGACGCGGTGCTGGAGCATCGTCGATGTATCTTTTCCACAGCAAAAGAGCCCTTTCCTTTCCCAAATCCCTCGACAAGTAAACTAGATCTGCTGGACGCACTCCTTTGTCAGTCGCTCCTGCCAAACGTGTTCTCCGTCTCTCTTTTCAGCAATCGGCTTGTCTTTGATTCGAAGTCTCTTCACCTCATCGGCATCTGTCTCTGCACGAGAACCAGAGTATGACGCGCAAGAAATGTCGATCGTTCCTGCGTGCCCGATCTCCTCCACATACCTGCAAACCGATATGCATGTGCATGGACACGAACTGTTCAGCGCAGATTCTGACAATCATATGAAAGCAGCGGCCCATCGGTGTCGCCTCCCAAGGAAAGCAGGAGGTGCCTTCCGACGCCCTTGCATGGAGCCGGCCGCGGCCTGTTCCTGCGTGGGCCCGGTTGTGCACATGCATCGATGGCGCCGGACACGGTCGGTGCCGCCCCGTCAGTCTCACCGCCGCCTATATACACCCGGATTGAAAGGCTGCAGTGGGTCCAAAAACTGCAGACCGGATCGAAGTGGGTAAAAACAGCTTGCAAGCAAAGACTGCGGGCGCGTACGTGGCAAATAAGCCAGACTGACCCCCTTGGATCTCTTTTCGTGTGATCTGGATTTGTGTGCCCTCTGAGCTTTCACCTTCGCATATGTAAAGGAGGTGTCTACGGGTCTGTCTTCTTTCCGTGGTTGAACGATGTCTAAAATCAGTTCCGTAAGCAGCTTCGCTCCATTTTCCCAGTCGGCTTCCATAAAGGCTCGCATTTGCTCTGGAATCTCGCTTTCTGCCCCCTCTGCTAGTTTCACTATACCATTCCTTACCCTCTCTGCACTATCCTTTTCCTTCTGGTGCCGCCCAGGGCAAACACTATCTGTCCTCCGGGCTGACGACACCCACGACACGCAATACAACGCCCCTCTTGACCTTGCCCCCCCGTGCGGCCTTTACCACGAAACGCCGGGTTGCAGTCTTCTCAGCACCCTGAGAGTCTCTTCCGTCCAGACGAACTGCGACTTCTCTCCCGCTTCCTTCTCAGGCCCGCTGCCTCGATCACCTGTATGGGAGCACATGCATGGACTCTGTTGGTGACTCTCATCTGGTCTACAACTTCTTTCCCCTGACCCTCTCCCCTCAACACACCCGGGTTTTCCCTCCCTGCACCCTTAGCGCCTCTTCCTGGCCCTGTACAACTCGTCTAGCATCTTCCACGCTGCGGTGTCGGGAAGGCCCTGGTTAGGGCACTGGGACGGTGGGTGCCTCAGGGAGGCAGGCAGGGTCTGCGGCTGGGAGGTGGTTCACGTCAATCTCGTACCTGTTCTTGGCGGCACAGATACCGCATACCTGTGCTGCCGCGCTCCCTGCTGCTGCTGCTGTGGCGGCCGTCAGCCCCAGCTGGGCTCTCTGTTGTTGCTGCTGCGGGTGGTTGGCGCTCCCCCCCTGTGGCTTCGCCTGACCTGCCGTGAAAGTGGGGCTTGGCTCCCATGTTCTGTAGCTTAGCCTCCAAGGCCGCCACCCTCTGCTGTGATTCTGTCTCGCTCGATCGCCGTTGTTGCGCCGTCTTTCCCCTTCCTGCTGATTCCTTGACTCGCCCATGTGCTCGTTCCCCGTTTCCTTTGCTGGGCCAGACCTTACTCGTCCGCCTCACCAAGACGTCTCGCGATTTGTGCTTGCTGAGAATTCCGAAGACCACCTTCCCGTCCGATCAACCTGTACAGACCACGTCTATTTTCAAATGAATGAAAGAGACGGAGGTCCTGGATCGAAGTCAGACGATGCTACCATGTTGTGTACCAAGCTAGCTGCTAGACACAAGCAAGCTAAACTCAGTGCGAGGAAGACAGATTCTTGCGGGAGATGCGGGCTGCCTCAGCAAGAAAAGCTCGAGTGTTGCCATCGTACAGGTAACTTCTTGCAGAGTCGAGTATTTGGCGACGGAGATGCTGGAGTCAGCGTTGCACATATACCACCCTGCAGCCGTTGGAGTACACGAGAGCATCATAGTGCCCAGACAAAGGAGAAGACCCCGAGTGTCTCACACATGACCTCAAGACGTACGGAGTCCCTTGCATGCTGAGTGAGGAGCTTAAGGAGGCGATTGCGTCGTCCTTTTGCCATAGATTAACGGCAACAAGTGCAGCCGCTCAAGAGCACGCTGCAGCACTGCAGGGTCTCGACGATTCAGAGAACCTCCTGTGGAGGAAGACGAGGAGGCGGAACCAGAAGGGTTCAGGGATGCCGGGTCCCCAACCATGGCAAACACCTGCTGTGCAAAGTTGAGCAGATGCGCGTCGGCGGAGGTGGAACCACTGGCTCCCCCCCCGGGTTGTAGCTCTCTTCTCTGCGAGTCATCCCCACCGTTCACCTGCATCGGATGGTGTAGAATTTGAGCTTGATTTTTTCCATGTTGTCCTTGTCGTCGTAAACAGATGTCCACTTTCCCCTGCGACCGAGGGAAGAAGGCGGTGGCGTGCACTTTGATCTGAGAAGTATCGTGAGGGCCGTTACCACTTGTATATAGGGGCATGCTTTTCCCTTACCGGATCGAGACATGTGAAGGTAATTTCCCAATCATTCGAAAATTCATCCTGCCGGCGTCTTTCATTCGCTTTAAAATTCCTTTCTTTCCACACGTTCTCATAGTGATCCGCCTTGAGGCAATAATCGCATGTCGTGCACCAAGAAACGGACCGTTCTCTTGTCCGACATAGACCACTTGGGTGTTTTTCACCTCCTGGAAGTGTAGAGCGATTTCGAAGGTTCCATTACAAAATGGCAGGTGGGCAGGGGGGGTGAGGTCGTAGAACTTTGGCAGCCATGGAGACGCAGACCGCGATGTCAAGAAGCACGGATTTTCGATGTTTGAGCCCTCCGTCATTTCCTTCCAACGTCGAATCATTACTTCTCAGGCCTTCTGCGGGCAGTCTGTGCAGCCCCTTCGTTTGGCTCTTCCCGCTCCTCCTGCCGACGTTTTTTTTGGCGCTCAGGGTCAAGATCAAACTCTTTTGTGATCGCTACCAGCGCGAGGAGAGCCTCTTTCCCCTCCGTGCCAACAAACCAAAAAAAAACCTCCGAGAAAACAACAAAGAGACAGACCCGACAGGACAGACTCGGCCAACCGAACAAAGACAGAGACCCGACAGGAAAGCAAACGAAGACCCGACAGGAAGACATGACCCGACAAGACTCACTCGGCCAAACAACGAATGCGAGTGCGATACACAACACAAAGACCCGACAGGAAAGCAGACAGAGGAGCAGAACAAGAAGAAGACCCGACAGGAATCGGGAGAACCCGATGAAGTTGATTCGTAGAGCAGCATAGGCAGATACACAAGGAAAACGACCTGCCCGAACTACCGAAGGGGGAAATCACCATGTCCTCAAGGTTGGTGTCTGTCATGGCGGTGACGTCCAGGTCAATCATGAGATGAACGCGAGGTTCACTCACATTTGCGGGCACGATGTGATTCAGCACGACATCCCGGGCATAGGTCAAATACAAAAAAGAGCACGCAAGCCGCGACTGTATGCATGGGAGGGACGGCCTCAGAGAGAAGAAGCGTGAGGGAGAGACATCAGAGAGCCTGACAGTGTCTCTCTGCGGAAGGAGAGTCCCTCCAGGACTTCCTGTGCGTCCCTCTGGTGGGCACGGAGCTTCATCTCGAAGTGACTGACTGACCCTGGTGTCACACGCGCGCATTGAACACCAACGAAGAGCTATAGGCGGACTACTACGAAGGAATGCGACAAAACGATGCACAAGAATGAAAGAGGGGACCACGAAGAAAACACAAATGGGGAAGTCCGTCTCACACAGGTCTGTATGGCACGCAGGTCTTGTCCCTTGCAAGAGCACACTGATGACTACCTCGATCGATGATCGATGTCGGGTTGTAAACACAACCAGTCAGTTCTGCATTAGGCAGTAGGGACAAAAATGCACCGCTTCGAAACATTCTTGGCACAATTTTTTAAACCACTTTTTCGTAGTGCACATCACGGCCCATGGAGTGGATGTTCACGGGCAAAAGGTCGCTCGAATTGCGCGCAAGAATGCTTGAAAGGTCGCCAAGGGCCCCAGAAAAAAAATGGCGGGGGGGGGGCGACTCAATTCCTCTGGGAAACGGTCTCCCGTCCCCCGTCTTTTCTGTAACCTTTCGGAGGAGAGTCCACGTCTATACATGGCTCCAAAGACACAACTACGTCTGGCTGTTTGTGCCACATGGAATCCACGTGCATACCCGTAGATCCACGGTGCGAGACTTCAAGGCAGACGCCAGGCTCGAGAAAAGGGAGAGCTAAGACAGAAGTCTGGCGGCTCGCGCTGCAATCGCTCGAAGAGACGCGCAATAACCAGAGCGCAGAACAATTATAGGCAAAAACAGATGACGTTCAGCATGAGACTGACTTGAAGCCTTCAAACAACCCCAGCAGGTAAGCCTCGGCCGCTTCGGTGTGAATGTGCACGAAGGGGCCGTACCCTTCGCGAGCGCCACTGGCTTGAGGAGGAGGAGGGGGAGAGCTGGAGTTGTAGTGGGGGATGCCAGGTCCTCTGGCATGCTGCTGCTGGAGAGGGGTTTGCGACGCCAACACAGCCTGAGACTGCGTGCGACGATACAGAAAGCGAGGGAAAAGATGCAGCTAGCAGAAAGACGTTCTCACTGACTGCATGCATGCATGGATCCAAATTCAGAGACCGCTCACTGCACTGACACAGGAGTAGTTTGTGCTCTCCTGGGAACGAAGGCACAAGTCTCACTGTTTCTCTCAAAGAATTCTACAAAAGAATCCTACAGAAGAATCCCACCAAAAAATCCCACCAAAGAATCCCACACAGAAGATTCCCACCGAAGAATCCCACAGAAGAATCCCACAAAAGAATCACACAAAAGAATCCCACCAAAGAATCCCACCAAAGAATCCCACAAAAGAATCC
>JAHBMJ010001748.1:0-21239 GCA_018398765.1 Chromera velia
CCCCCCTCTCTCTCTCTCTCTCTCTCTCTCTGTGTGTGTGTGTGTGTGCAGGCACATCACTCCAGGTCTGGATGTTGTCAAGAGCATCGACGGCGCCCCTCAAGGTGACTGGGTAGTCCCCCGGCCTGACGGAGAGCCCTCAGTGCCAGAAGAACCACAAGCAGTGTCTCTCCTCTCTGCCCCAATTCAACCAGAGCACACTCTCTTTCTTCCTGCCCTCTACTAGATCTTTCAGTTGTTCGATCTGCAATGAACCCAAACAAATCACTGCATGGGAATTTTCACATCCATCCTCCGGTCTCTTGTTTGCCACCACTTCGAAATCGTTGCCCTGCCCGTCATTTACACGCCCACACTCGCAGAGCGCAGAGAGACCCACGACACACAGGCACCTGTGTATAGCAAACACCCGCAGTCTGATTCAAAACAAACAGACACCAGTCGTCAGTTCCGCCTTCTTTCCTTAAGCACACGCTTCATTTCTCCGTGCTGAACTCGGACTAGAAACGACTAGAAAAAGCCTAGGTCCCTTTTCATCTCATCTCATTTCCATTCACAAATCGTCTCTTCCTTCTCTTCTCTTTCCTTCTTCTTTCTTCAAAAGAGACTCCGCCCAGTTTTTTGCAAATGTGCATGGTTGGTCAGTTCTGTCTCGGAGGTCTTCCATTCGCTCACGTTCTGCCCCCCAAAAAAAATGTCTTATTTCAAATGCATGCACTCAAAACAGCTCGGCCATGCACATCTGCACGTCTGATTCAACAGTACAGTCGAGCAAGCATGCTATTAGACTTTCTTTCGAGCGGACTTTGTTGCTCAACAGTCTCGATCATCCCTCCCTCCCTCCCTCCATCCATCCATCCATCCATCCATCCATCCATCCACAGATCCGACGTGCGTCACAGTCAGCAGACGACGGAAATCGACTAGCTGTCAGTGATTCACCCGCGCGTCCCCCCATGCCCCCCCTCGATCAGACAGACAGACAGACAGTCACATGCAGAAAGAAAGAAGTACTTACTAAATGAATGAATGTGTCCTTGCCTCCCCTTCCTTGCGTGGAATCTTCTCTCTCTGTTGCGGTAAAGAGACCGTACCCTCTTAGCTGTCTCAATCTGCTGGGCCTCCCGGCTAGACAGGCGTGCGGTGGCAGTCGGGAGGGAGCGTGAACGTCGGACCACACGGCCGGATCTGTTCCCTCCCTCCTGTGAAGCCCCCACTCGGAGCCTGCCAGTATCGCGTCAAAAGTCTCCAATCGTGGCGCATACTCACATGCAGAGTTAGAGACGTCGGATCTATTTGATGATGTTCGTTCGTTGTTGCTGCCGATGCCATTCTTTTTCTCCTTCTTCATGCATAACCACACTTAATTACATGCACACCCCATCCAACTGCTGTTGCTGCTCCGCGAATCGATATGTTCTTTGTTTCCACAGCGTGTACGACATGCAATGGAAGCGTCGGCATATTTTTCAAAAATTTTAGCCTTTTATTTCTCAAAAACTTTCGTTTTAAATACAGCTTGGAATGCTCTAATTGTCATGCACTACTATTATATGATGTCTTTTTATTTTCTTGTGTAACAAGTTGCGCTTAATTGCTCCACATAGCTTCATATATTTTCTTTGTTTTTTATCTAGCTTTTTATGGTAGTAAAGGTTTTTTCTGAAATTGATTAAATAACAAAACCAAATAGAATATAATAAAATAGAATAGTAAGTGCTGAGGCCTGGTTACATAGGTAGGTACGTATGAGCGCAATACTCTAGGCAATGCCTAGTTGCATTACCGACATTTTAGTCTGGTATTACCTGGTATAGCTTCAATAGGACAAACTAGGACAAACACTAGTGTACTTTTAAAGTTTATGATGGTTTTATTTGGTTTAATCTAGTTTAAATTATGAATTATTATGAAGTTAGATCGAAAAAAATAGAAGAAAAAAAAAAACGATAGTTTAACGAGTGCTAACGACTGTATCTTAAATTTTAGACGGAATATTTAAGACCTAAAGTTTATAAAAAAAGTGATGACTGTCAGATGACGTGTCTCGATTGAATACTGCGAGACAGCTAGCTAGCTGTGACTCCAGCTTGTGTCACTTTTGTGATTCTTAGAGTGAGAGCGATCGAGCCGCGAGCGGCGGCGCACTGGTGCCAGTCTGATGGTCAGAATGCGCATGGCCGGCCGGGCCCGGCCCCAAAATTAAAAGACGAGACGGCCGTGGCAGCAGGTTCCCACATGGTTCCCACTCACGAATAACTTTGAGCACACACTCCGACACAGGACATGGGCATGGCCTGGTTGAGCATGGGTTGATCGCGACGTGCATTGTGAGTGACGTTATCACGGACCAGTTGAAGTCCTTAGTCCAGAGGGTGATTGAGGAGGCACAGCAAATTTTCTTCTCGCATTCGACCGAATGTTATCAGTCGGAGGGTAGTCAGTCTGGGGTGAATTTTTTCTTTCTGATCAGAACAAGCTAGGGCGCCGCAGCAGAGGATTGCGTAAGACAATTTCTCTCTGCACCACGCCTGATAATTTGTTTGTCTCTCCCTGTTGATCTTCGTGAAGAGTTCTCCACCTAAAGCCCGCTACCCCCTTTCATCCAGAAATGCAACGTCAGACCGTCCACCAATATCCCCCAACAACACCCCAACAGACTCTGTACGGATTTCAGCCCACCGACACCTACCATTCTCGTGCTGTGCCTGGCAGAAGATCGCTTCCGGCTGTCCATCATGGATCGTTTCATCACCATGACCAGCAGAAGCAGTACCGTGACACACAAGCACAAGCACAAGGTCCAACCAAACCCCTTCGACTCCAATATCCTCCTGGAGTCTCCGCCGCGTCAGCGTCTACTATCTTCCCTCAGAGCACTGGGTGTGGACGGTTCGCAGGAACTGTTTCTGCAAGGCCTGCAGTTGGGATAGCGCAGGGGGGGATGAGCGCCTCTGGCTCCTCAGTTGCCGCTCCCTTCTCCACAATGGGCTCTTTCTCTTCCTTCTACCCCTACCCAGACTCATGGCAGATGGCCCATTCCCGCTCTCGTGGAAGTGCAGCAGCACTACTTTCTCACCAAAACAGCGGCATGCAGATTTTCATGGACCAATCACACGTCTCTGCTTCTGGTGCCTCTGTTGCCAACCCGAACGCACGGGAGCCCTCGAGAGGCCCGACTCTGACGCCCCTCCAGGAGAGCGATGCCGGCGCTGCTACGGAGCGGGACCGTACCGATGGTGGTGAGGCGGGCAGCGTTTTGGAAAATGTGAGCACTTCCCTCCAAGGACCTATCGTTTATCAGCCACGCTCGCAGCAGCAAATCCCTATCCCATTTCCAGAAGTACGGGAGGGGGGGGTGCGGACCGGTCTCTTGCCGTTACAGTCGTCTGATGTTTCTGCGCGCTCGAAGTATCACCACGGCAGCACTCTCGGGGACTCGAAAGTGGTCCCGGAAAGCGAAAAAGAGAGTTCACACGACCACGGCAGTGCCCAGCCCCCTCCGTTGAATGTGGTTGAAGGTGAAGGCCCCCGAGACCCGCAGGAAGGGAGGGAGGGAGAGCCGGGGGGGGACAGACAGACCCCGAGTCGGGCAGCGGTTCGCCCGATTAAGTCCCCTCTGTCTCCTGCGCCCCGCTCGCCTCCCCCAGTGAGAATGGGAGGGGCGGCAGGAGGGGGAGTGGGTACGGGGGCAGCAGTGCCTAGACAAATTCGACCGCCGATAAATTTGCGGGGGGCAGGTGAGACAGGAGGGGGTCCTTTTGAGGACCGTTCTGCAGCTGCAGGGGGGGGCATTGCAGACGTATCGGGGGGTCCCCCTCTCCTGGGGGGGCAGGGGCGTGGGACGACCGACAGCCAGTCAGTAGCACCGTCTGTTCCCCCCGCCACACATCGTTTGTCATCCCCCCAAGAGCCGGTCCCGGAAGGCAGAATAATTACAGAAACAGATGCTGCTGCTGCTGCTGTGCCTGCTGAGGCTGATTCTTCTTCTTCTTCTGACAAGGCAGTCGTCGAAGAAGTGAAGATTCCTTCACCGGAGAGACCGGCTGCAGGGAGGGGGAGGGGGGGGAGGAAAGAAGAGGAGGATACGGGGGGGAACGAGACGTTCCCATTCTACCCGAGAGGTGTGCCTCTTCCAGGTCCGAATGTCCCCTCGTCTCTGTATCTGATTCCTCTCTCGGGTGCAGATTTTGTTCCACAGGAAGGTGGCACACGGATGGATTGGGATGACGATGTCCAGAAAGAAGGGACAGTGGATGTGCCACAGAGAAAAGGAGAAGTGCATGAAAGTGAAGGTGCAGGCGCAGTGGCGTCTGCAGCGTCACCCCGGTCCCCCAACACTTATGGGGAAGAGAGAGAGGAAATTCCGCCTTTCAGTCCTCTCTCTGCTGTCGCTGTTCACGTAGACATGGACGCTCACGACCTCTCCCCTCCCCTTCACGTTAGGGCGGGGCCCTCCCCCCACCTTCTTCCCCTCCCCCCCCCTCAATCAGCACACACAGGAAGGTCTCTTTCCCCCCCACTTCCGACAGTGAACCCACGAGGGGATCCGCACCATTCTTCCTTCCCCCACTTCCACGCTCGCCCTCTCTCACACGCGGCTCCCCTTCTCCCAACAAGCAGACAACAGGTCTTCAACCGAACGAACACGAACCCGGTCACAGGAAACTCCCACTGGCAGATGCAGCCACACCCCCAACAAGCAATGCAGTGGCAGCACAGATCATGGCACCCCCCTCCGCTAGACTCCAGCCGCCTCCCCCCCAACAGTCAGCACCATCCGATGTTCCTCCGCCACTCACAGCAGATGCCGCATGCACTCCAACAGGTCCCTTCTGCCTTCCTGCCCATGCAGGTGGCGGCGGCGGCCACCCCCTCTGCCCCAGTTGCCCTCCCTGCACAGAACCAGAACCTGTCGACCCAAGAAGGGGAAGAGCAGCCTGACTCTGAGGGCCGCACGCAGGGAAGAGGGAGGGGAAGCATAAGCGAATTTGCCAACGGTGTTGTCCGATCTATCAGTGGGGGCCTCTCCCGAATGCTCTCCCCCCGCCGGCAACGCCCAACGCCCCGTCCGAGGCCTCTGGTCGCTCCTCTCTCTTCCTCGCAGGGAACGGGGACCGATGGGGGGCAGAGAGGCCGTGAAGGAAACCCTCTTGCTGCATCCTCGGTCTCTGCACAGAGTGAAGCTGGAGGGGCCACCTTGTCGTCATCCTATCGTTCTGAAGAGGTCAGCGGAGAGGGGAGGGGGGGATTGTGTAATCTTGTCCCTGCCCCCTCCAGATCCTTTGCTCATGCACATCCTTGCCGTCTTTCCTTCTGTCTCGCTCCTTGTCTGCATGCAATTTCTTTTGAAAGGTTGTTATTTTGTTTGGGCGTAAAAAACAATCCCTCTGCTTCGGTGTCTTTGCGTTGAAGCACGCTTACTGTTTGTAAAACATCCCTAGCTGTTTGTGTGATGTGAATGCAGGGCTCGGCAGGAAACGAAGGGCGAGGCAGCACCTTCTCGGGTCTGGGCGAGGCTGCACGGGGCCTGGTGGGTTGGGCGTCGCTCGGCCGTCTCCTTTCTCCGACCAGACAACGGCAGGGGACTCGGACAGAGGAGTCTCTGTCTCTATCTCGGTCGTCGGGGAGGCAGAGACAGAGGCAGAGGCGGGCAGAAGGGAGCGACAGCGGGAGTGACTCTGAGTCGGTCTCACGAGATGGGGGCTCAGGTCCGAGTGCAAGGAGGTTGACGTTCATGGCGGGAAGTCAATCAAAAAAAGTCAGCAGGCACACCGGGCGAATGAAAGTCTTCCTTCCTTCCTGCCTTCCGAGGTGGTGAGATGATGCTTATGCTTTTGTTCACCGATTTGGTTGTTTTTCGTTTCCTCCCTGATGGACTCTTTCCTTATATTTGACTCTAGGTGCGCGCCCCTTGATGCACCTCTTTGCAGTCTAGGGTCCTCTCTATGTCGCACGAAGAGAACCCGTAAAGCTACTGCTTCAGTAGAACAGAAGAGCGTCGTGTCCCCATTTCCTTTTCTTGCTTCGTCATTCAGTGCAGTCAAATCTGCACACTCTCTCTTACGCTTCACATGTCAGTTCTCTGCTTTTATTTACATGTGTGCCTAGTTGTATGTGTTCGTCCACATGATTTGCAGCAGGCGGACGGAGAGAAAGAGAAAGACAAAGCACCGGGCAGCGAGTCCGACGACGATTCAGCGGTGAATCAGGTGATCGCGTTCGTCCTCCAGCAAAGTGGGGGGAGTGCACCTCCCTGCGGCAGTCCGTTAGAGAGGTCTGTGGACAAGTGGCTGGAGACGGCAGAGGGGGGAGGGGGGGGGAGTGGGAGGGGGGGTGCAGGCGTGTCCACGAGGGAAGCCACGGAGAGGGGGGGGCAGTTAACAGCCCACTCCCACGGTTTGACGTCTCGTCTCTCTGACCGTCCCCCCATGCCTATCGCTGGGCCTCCCTCTTCTTCCAGAGAAAACCCCACACCGAGCAAAGAGACGTCCCTCAAGAACGCCTCTGGTGAAGATGGAGTGGCTACAGTTCCGGAAAAGAAGAAAAAACAGAAGGGAAAAGAAAAGGGAAGTCCAAGACAGGAAGGGGAGAAAAAGTCCAAACAGAAAGAGAAAGATTCTTCTGACCGAGCTAAAAAGAAAGCTGTCTCCTCAGACAATCCGACTGACAGTGCAGTAGGCGATGAGTCAAAAAACGAAAAGCACAAAGATAACGAGAAGCACAAAGACACCGAAAAGAAAAAGAAAAAGAAATCGAAGAAGACCTCCGAACTCAAAGAAGAAGTCCCTCTAGAAGAAAGCACCTCCCTCGCACTTGCTTCCTCTGCCAAAACAGCAGAAGAGGCCCAAACGCAGAAGACGAAGAAAAAGAAAAAGAAGACCGCGGTGGCAAAAGAAAAGTCTGCGCCCCATGGAGACGTGTTGCCCCCCCCTCCCTCCGACCCCAAACCCAAAATACCCAGGTCTCCCCAGATAAGAGCTTCAACCGCCCTCAGGTGGAAACAGGGAGCGCACCCTCACCTCCACTCCCATCCCGTTTCTGAGAACGGCGGCGGTGCAGAAATTCCCTTCCAGGGTCTGCGGGGGGACAGAGGGGCGGGAATTCAGGAGAACAGTCTCGATGGTCTGTTTCCGAATCTCCAGCCCTCCTTCCAGAGTCAGCAGTCTGTGCGACTGGAGGGCGCTTCCCAGGGGGCATCCCAAGGGGGCAGTTCCCTCCCCCTCGAAGCCTGCAACATTCCCGTCTCGCTGCAGGCGGAAGCAGATTCCCCGGGAGACCCTTCCTCTTCCCCCGCAGCAGCAGCAGCAGCCATTCCAGCAGGGAGACACACGTCGGGAGCTTCCCCCCCTCTTCCTCTTGCCCCTCTGGTCAGGCGGGAGGGACGTGAAGGCCGTCAGAGAGGGCCTGGAGGGGGAACAAGAGATCTGCAAGGATTTGCCAGTGGGATCGTGCGGTCGATCAGTGGGGGTCTCTCCCGCATGCTCTCTCCTCGAAGACAGCGACGAGAGCCGTCCTCATCTGTCGCAGACGAGGCAGAGGATGGGAGTGGGGCAACAGCAACAGCTACTCTGTCTTCCTCTGCTGTGACCTCGGAGTCGCAACCTTCAGAGAGGGTCAGTCACAGAAGTGGGGGAGGATTGTGTGTGATGGCTGACTGGTTGTGCGTCGACTTCTATCCCTTCCTTTTCTTCCTTCTTTCTTTCCTGACTCACTGACTGACTGACTGACTGACATGAGTAGACTTGGATACCGAGCACGGTGTTTTCTTTGCATTTTTCGATGTTGCTCTTTTTGCCTTCTTTCAGGACCGAGAGGAGACGCGGGGGGGGTTCGGGCTTGGCGACGCCGCTCTGGGTCTTGCAAGGGACGTGACTGGGGGTGTGGAGGCGGGGTTTGAGTCTCTGGGACGAATGTTCTCTCCGTCCCGGCCCGTGTGCAGAGTCAGATGGGAAGAGAATCAACCAGCAGGAGGGGGGAGTGTGCAGGAGAGGGCTGGAGGGGCTGGAGGTGGTGTGTCGGGTGTGAGTGAGGAGGACTTGTGGGACAGAGAGGTCCTTCCTCTCTCGGCTGTGGCCCCCGTGTGTGCAGGGCCTCTTGAGGCATTGATGGAAAGCAGGGAGGAAGAAGAGGAAGAAGAAGAGCAGGAAGGGGCAGGTGAAACACCCGCAGATTCGTCAGCACAAGCAGAGGTCCCCCAGCCCCCCCACGTCACTTCTGGTGCTTTCCCCTCGTTCCCTCCCCCAGCAGCCGACAATTCAGCAGACGCATTCTCAGCCTTGCCCCAGGGTCAGGCTGAGGTCGGAGAAGGAGAGGGCGGAGCCCCCGCGTCCTCTTCCTCTTCCTCTCCTCCATGCACGGGCCCCGAAAAGAGTGCTGAGAAGGCTGTTGAAGCAGAGAAGCAAGAAGGACAGTCGGATTCAGCCCCTGCCTTCGCAGTTGGAGCGGTAGAGGGCGCACCCGGCCCCGGCATGCCCCAGGATGACGCACAGCCCCCCTGTCCGAGGGAGGGGGTCCCTCCAAACTCCCCCGAGAAGGACGCAGACTCCCTCACCTACAGTTGCTCCTCCCCTCCTGCAGACAGGGAGAGAGAAAGGCTGAGTCTGGGCTCAGACGCCAGTCACCCAAAGCAGCCTGAGGGCAGGAGGACGGAGGAGGAGGCAAAGGAAGAGGACATATCCGAGGCACCCGGCGCCGTTGCCGTAGCTCCACCAGCAGAGGAGGGTTGCAGCAAAGGAGTTGGAGAGACAGAGAGTGATCCCATTGCGGCGATTGCAGCCGACGGCCCCAGTGCAGCAATTACACCGGAAGAGGGGGGGGCTGAAGCCGTTGAAAAAGCAGAAGGCGACCCCAGTGCAGCAATTGCACCGGAAGAGGGGGGGGCTGAAGCCGTTGAAAAGGCAGAAAGCGGCCCTAGTGCAGCGGTCGCACCGGCAGAGGGGGAAGATAGAGCCGTTGAAAAGGCAGAGGGCGACCCCAGTGCGGCGGTTACGCCGGCAGAGGAAGAGCCGGGTTCCTCCTTGGATATCAAAGAGAGAGCCGACCCCAAAGCAGTTGGAGGGGCGGAAGAGGGGCCACAGCAAGAGGAGAAGGAAGAAGGAGAAGGAGAAGGAAGTTTGAAGAGGGAGCAGCCTAGGGAGCCACCTGCTGAACAATCGGAGTCAGAGACGTTTGCCCGTCTCCGCCCCCCCTCTGTCTCTTTGCTTGCCGCAGTCACAGACTCTCTCCCTCTTTCCGTCTCACCCCCTGAAAACGAAGAATCGGGAGACAAGGCGGCCGAAGATGAGCCCGCAGCGTCCCCTGTGCCCGCTCCCTCAGACGAGGAGGAGATTATCCCAATCAAACCGGAACTCGGAAGTCTTCCAACAAACCCTGTGGAGAGGGAGGCAATGATTCAGGAGTGCATCACCACGGGGGGGTTGCACGTGTCCTTTCAGGAGGAGCGTGTGTCAATGAGCAGGGCTTTGGAGACATCGGCAGAGTCTCTGGGGCTCTCGCGAAGCTCTGCGGAGTTTTGCGCCCTCTTTGTGAATGCTCTCGCAGAGGGAGCCAGAGGGAAAGGGGAAGAAGGGGAAGGAGCGCAAAAGGTCGAGGGGGCTGTTGAAAAAGAGAAAAAGAAAGAGAAAGAGAAGGAAAGCGAGGAGGGGGCTGTTGAAGAAGAGAAAAAGAAAGAGAAAGAGAAGGAAAGCGAGGAAGGGTCTGTTGAAGAAGAGAAAAAGAAAGAGAAAGAGAAAGAGAAGGAAAGCGAGGAAGGGTCTGTTGAAGAAGAGAAAAAGAAAGAGAAAGAGGAGGAGGGGGCTGTTGAAGTTGATCCTGCAGACCTCCAATCAGCCTTCCGGTCTGTTCTGGAGAGAGTTGTCTCAGGTGACTTTTCATTCCTCTGGGCCTCCCTTCGTTCCCTCGACTTGAGTGATCCTTTTGACAGAGAGAGGAGGCATGGTAGGAGGATTGACTTCGATATCTGGACGGAGGAGGATGGCACGTTGTGTTTTTGTAGAGAGAACCAGAAAGGGGAGAATGAGGTGGTAAGTGTCAACAAGGCGCCGGTGCCTGACACCCCTGTCGACCTTCCTGCCTTCTCAGGACGGGTGTTTCTTCTTTTCCTAGGCCTGCTCATAGATGCAAAATTGGATGCATTCGCAGCATGGGAGATGCGGCTGGGGTGTGATTATCATCTTGAGTCGGCGTGGGGGCGTGTGTGCACGGCCGCAGACGAGTTGATCAACATGACCGACTGTGCAATGGATTGTCTCTTGTTCGCACGCAGCCAGTCGTACTTCCCCAGTCGCCCCCCTCCTGAGGGTTTCGGAGGTCTGAGTGAGGGGTCTGAGGACTGGGATAGGTATTTGGTCGGCGTGGCCACCCATCTGATCCTAGACGGCCCAACGTCTGCTTTCTTTTCCACCCGTCAGATGCTTTGCTGGGAGGTGAAGGCAGAGGAGAGGGAGGAACATGAGCGTCTGACTCTCCTGGCTGTGCTCTCACTTGTCCGACGAGAGAGGGCCATTGGAGTGGGGGGAAGGGGGTGGGAAGATGAGTTGAGCGTCTCGGGGCCCATCTGCACTTGGCTGGCTGCCGAGTGGAGAGGTCAAGCGCTCCCTCAGGCGAGGTGTGAGGTCAGAGGGCGTCTGGAGAGGCTCAGCGGGGAGGTGTCTGGATCGATTGAGCGCGCAGAGTCGATCGGAGCCTTCATTCTCTCCCTCCCGCCAAGCACTGTAGGCTTAGGCGGGGACTGTACAGGATGAAAATCGTGCGGAAGACTTGAAGTTTTGATTTAATTCAATAGATCTGCATGAAAAAATGAATGAATAGATCAACACTGGCTTATCTAGAGAGTCGAGCAAAAAGTTCACTTATCAATCAAGGAATCATATCAGTGCCCGTACTATAACCTTTTACATCTATAGTTTTTTTGGAATAGAACCATAGGAATAAGTGATAAGTGATTTAGTGGTGCCGTATATATAAAGCACTGTCACTGTTCTGTAGATGACCATAGCATATAGGGTTACCAACGTTTTAGGTTTTTCTTGTGCATGGCTAAGTGCATGGTCCACACGACTAGCCACATGAATAAATATTGTCAGACGGTCAGAGTTTATTAAGTCAAAGTTGTAAAAACAAACTTAAATACAAAATAATGCTGTGAATGGCTGTAAAGATTTTGAAATTTTACTGGTATGTCTTAGTCGATCAGACTTGAACTTAGTCTATAGCTACTATACCTAGTATTATACAGTATACTGCCAGGCAAACTTGAATAATACTGCTTCTCTGATAGAATTCCTATCATATCCTCCGGAGGGCCCGAGTCCATTATGCCCTGCTAGCTCTGGCGACAGATAGACATAGCGGGAAGGCCCTAGGGCGGAACATATCAATCAATCAATCAAAATCAATCAATTGAAACAGTTTGTTTTAGACTTTGTTACTAATAGTATATATCGTAGCAAATGAACAATTTAAAACACACAGTTTAAAAAAACAAAAAGGACATAAAAACCAAACAGAGATAATCAAAAAAATATATAAAAATACTAGAAAAAATATATGTCTAAACATCTAAGACAATTCCAAAATTCAAATGGAGATAGCGGGAACGCCTAGCGCCGCACTTATCAATCAATCAATCAATCAATCAATAGTTTCAAATTGGTACACTCCAGCTTTGATGATCAAATTGGCAGTCTTGCTGCGTCGGAAGTAGTCTTCTGCATTGGCCTCAGTCACATCACAATCTGCAAACACTCCGCATTCGGCCGTTCAACCACGCCTTTCCCCGTTCATCATGCACACACTTGAAGTTGCGATCTCACTCGCTCAAACACCAGATGCTGAACCAGTCTCCATGTTTACACTCACTCACACAATAGACTCAATGGAACGCGTCCAATCCCAATCGAGGCCTCACAGACAGACAGACAGACAGACAGACAGACAGACCCGACACTAGCACCTCCTTCGTTTATCGCATGACTTCGATCGTTTGCGTGAGTGGTATCTGCGCACGTCACTTTACAAGTGCAAACCATTGCCAATTAAGCAACCATCCAATCAAGCAAGCAGCCAAGTAAACAAGAGAAGAAAGAAACCAAAGCAGAAAGAAAGAAAGAGGGAAACAAAGAAGTGAAGAACACAACGGAAAAGAACGAAGTGTACCAACCAACCTCTGACATCCAGTTCCTTCAGCTCCTTCAGCTCAAAAATGCGCTTGGCCAAAAGAACCCATCCCTCCCTGCCGATCGCCCGAATACCTGCAGACAGACAGACAGACAGACAGACAATCTAGTTGCTTCTTTTTCTTCCCTCCTTCGACAGACAGCCACTCGAGTCTCTATGCGCAAAGACTCTCAGCTTGATTCTTTCCTGCATAGGCAAAGGAAGAAGCTATTCCTCCTAATTGCTCTTCTGTAATCTAAGAAGAGGACAAAATCCGTCCGCAAACCTCAAAAAAACCTTTGATGATCTTTCATCTCATCTCACTGCATGATGCCAACCGACCGGTGCGTTCCATTTACCCAACCAACGCCGCATGAATGCATGGATGAATTATTTCAATGAAATTATGGCATGCTCATGGGATACTTGGCCCTTGCAAGGAATGGATTCCCCCCTTTGACAAATGAAAGAAAGCCCCCATGCACTTACTCCATCATGCCATCAAAGAAAAGAATCGATCGGACGAGTCGTTGACTTAATTGACTCATGGACTGACTGACTGACTGACTGACTTCTGAAGCACAGCTTCTCGAGTGAAAGAGGAATAACGGGAAACAGAGTCCGTACCTCTCTGTCGTCCAGAGGACTAACTGCATACATGCGTGCATGCATGTACACACACACACGCACACACACACACACACACACACAAACAAAGAGAGAGAGAGAGAGAGAGAGGCACACACACACACACACACACAAACAAAGAGAGAGAGAGAGAGAGAGAGGCACACACACACACACACACACAAACAAAGAGAGAGAGAGAGAGAGAGAGGCACACACACACACACACACACAAACAAAGAGAGAGAGAGAGAGAGAGAGGCACACACACACACACACACACAAACAAAGAGAGAGAGAGAGAGAGAGAGGCACACACACACACACACACACAAACAAAGAGAGAGAGAGAGAGAGAGAGGCACACACACACACACACACACAAACAAAGAGAGAGAGAGANGAGAGAGAGAGAGGAGACAGAGAGAGAGAGAGAGAGAGATGCATGAAAACACTCGAGGGATTGCACTGAAATGCCGCGCAGTCACTCACGTTGACTGCACTGATTCACAGACACACTGAATCATTTGCTCACTCGATCCGTCTCGCACTGCTTTCATTCAACCCGCACGGATTCTTCGATCTATTCAGCTGATTTGTTGAAGGACCCGGCGGGAAGGAAGGAAGAACCCAAATGTGCGTGCGTCAACGCAGCAGGACCTCTGAAACCCTTACGCAACACAAGAGGAAATCAGTGCATCCATCCATCCATCCGTGCAGTCTAAATGGACGGATGGATAAAGTCAGGCCATGCAGCCAGCGGATACGGAACAAAAAAACACGTCTTTCCTTAATTTCCCAGATAACTATTGATCATTAATTCAACCAACACTAATCTTCCTCCATCAGGCCTCATGCAAGTCCTCTAGAGGCTCCTCCTCTCTCCTCTCTACACGCTCCTCTACACTAGATCGGCCGCAGAGAGAATTTAATTCCTTCCTTTCGTTTGATTTCATTTCACACACCGACCCGGCCGTTTGCCCTGCTGCTTTGCAGTTTCTCCTACCTGGCACGAACCGTTCCTACCAACCCATGCCCACCTTACGCCACAGCCTCATATCAATGCATGCATACTTTGCCTACTGACGGATGAAGCTCAGTTCCTTCAACGCCTTCAAGCGCTCCAACCGGCTTTCCAAAGCGGGCCAGGGCAGGCCCCCCTGGTTCCTTGACCCGATGGCTGCACACGCAGACAGACCCATGCACACAAAACACTTGCACAGCCATGCAGGCATACAGCCACAGATGAGGAACGCCAGCTAGATGCCATGCATTTATTTCCGTTTGCATGCATGCCGGCCCTTCAACAGGCCGGTTCATCATGCATGCATGCACACGTGCAGGAAGAAGTGAGACCAGACTGTTCACGTTGCCCCATGCACTCTATTTGCCTAAGCCAACCATCTGCGTGAGGGCTCTTCCTGTGGCGGGTCCAGCCAAAGGGAATGCATGCACACCCTCACTGACTTTTGTATCTGATCATCCCACCTGCTCACGAACGAGATGCACCCATACACTCTATCATCGCTCTTTAACCCCAGAAACGAAACGCGAAGAGTTTACTAGACACAAAACAACAAGACAAAGCCTGAGCGAGACAGATCCTTGATAAGTCATTGCACTAACTTCCTATCTCCAGCTTCTCCAGAGTCAAGGGGAGTGACCGGAAGACCCACGTCCCCGCGCTGTCTGTCATGTGCACTGCACACAATCGCAAACCAAAGTCATCGATCTCTATTGGTCTGCCTGCTGCCTGGAAAACGAGCGAATTTCTATTGACCATTGCTATTCATGCAAAGAAGTTGCTTGGTTCTCAAACGAACCCTACGCACGAAAACTTATGGCCGGGTCGGCTTGAAGAATTTTCATAGCAACGCCTTCCTGTCTCCCCTTGCGCATCACCTCCTACACAAGCACCCGTGGACTCCAACACGCATCCATCACGAGGCTGATGCATTGATTGACCCTTCTTCTGAACTGCAGCAGCGCACACCTCGGACACAGACAGGAAAAATATTGGAAGCCAGCAAAAGTTTGCAACGATTTGGGAATGCTGCTGAAGAGAAGAGGGACCTTCGTGGCAGATTTTAATTCTGCACATACGCCTAGACACTTTTTTCAATCAATTAGACAGAATACGCATATCATCCCGCATCGTCTACTCTGCTCTGTTCTGTTCTGTATCCCGAACACAAATCAACAAAGAGAAAGAAAGAAAGAAAACAACATGGCGAACCATCCCTTAATTCGAACGAACCTGCATTTGCATGTTCACTACCAATGGATGGATGCATCAACCAACCAACCAACCAACCAACCAATCGACCAACCGACCCACCCTCCCACTTACCTCTCAGGTCCAATTCCTTCAACTCCGTGAGGCTCATCAGGCGGTCTGCGAGAGACTTCCACACCTCCGTGTTCAGGTTGTCGTTGTCTGAACGCGGTGGGGGAGCACAGAAAGAAAACGGATGCATGCATTTCTGGAACTGTGCTTCCATCCATCCATCCATCCATCCATCCATCTACAGGAGCATGAGTCAGTCCAGGAGCAGGGCCCATGTTTTTGCAGAATCATGCAAAAGCTTTCAGAAGCGCATTCACCCACTCACTCTCTCAGTCCACCCTCCGGGAAGAGAGAGGTCCAATGCGATCATGCTGCTGTGTGCGAACGTTCGTTTTTGAGAAGAAAGGCTGTTCGAAGAGGCGACTAGCTGTGGGACTGAGCGAAAGCCTTCACGGTGCAGTTTGGCAGTCAGTCGACAGAAGGGCATGCGGCCATCGTAAAAAGGAAGCACTCGATCAATACAGCAGAACAACAAAGACATCAGACAGGCGTGCTCAATTCGAACTCCTCAGTCTTCAATTACCTGCACAGACTCACGTCCGAGAATCAGCTTCTCCAGCCCCACAGGAAGAAAAGGGAAGAAAGCGCTTGCATACTCGTCCATCAGCCTACATGCTGCACGCCACAACAAAAGCAAATGCGAATTGATTCTGTCCATCCATCCACTCAAGCTCGACAATCCAGCGAATGCACGTGAATGAATGAATGAATGAATGAATGCAGATGGGGGGATGATGCATATATAGGGCACTGTTCACGACTGGGTCCCTGTGCGTCAAGTCAGATATGACGACCAAAGAGACACCGACAATTAACTGCAAGTGAAGAATCCTCCCGTGCTGTACTCTTCTGTCCAGTTGCCATCCAAGTGCCCGAATCCGCTCAACCAAGACACACGTGTCTTCCCTTTATGAATTTCATCAATCGTGGAGGGAGCTGAGATGCCTTTTCCTTCTGTCCTTCCCAGAAAACGAAGGAGGGCAGGAAGGAACGAAGGAAGAGGGGAAGACGCACCCACACATGATTGATAAAATCAAAAAAGAAAAGAAGAGAAGATGGAAAAAAAGGAAAAATGAAAATGAAAGGAAACGAAAGGAAAGAAGGGAGGGTGGGAGGCAGGGCGGAGAAAAGAACAGAACAGAAAAGAGAGGAAGGAATACCGCCAACCGACTGACACATGACATCCACTTCCTTCAGCCCTTCCAGTTTCTCCAGGCGCTTTCCGAAAGAAGTCCATCCAACATCCTTCACCTTGTCGTTTCCTGAAATCGAAAGAAATGAAAACAAAAGAAAAGAAAGAATAGGAAAGGTGCCGCGGAGAGGGGAAGAGAAGAGGGTCAGCCAGTCAGGAGGAGCCAAAAGAGCCAGTCAGTAACTCTATTCCTTTGTGCGTGCGTGTGTGTGTGTGTGTGTGTGTGGTTCTTGTCCATGTGTCACTTCGAAGAGCCCGTCAAATGAACGACCCCACCCAAGACATGTCTGACTGAATGCCCATGCAAACCGACCGACCGACCCTTCATTGTCACCGTCCGAAGGGACACGGGGAGGTTCTGCAGTGCCACCAGACTGCTGTCGGTCAACTGCTTGACCTCTTTGTGTGCGAGGTATCCAGAGGGAAGGGAGAGGTCCAGATCCAAAAGTCCCTCCATCTCCACGTCTTTGCATGACGGAGGGAGAGCAGCCAAGAGAAGCTTGAGGCCCTTCATGTCAGAGAGGAGTGGGGACTCGGAAATGTTCAATCTCGTTAGACCTTCCATGCCCTCGACCTTTTCTCTCAAGACACCCCAAGCCAAAGGCCCCATCTGAGCCCCTGCAGAAGAAGGGAAGGAAATCAACCACCACACACCCTGTACACAGTCTATATTCACGCCTGGAGGGACGAACAATGGGAACGTACAGACATACATGGCCTTGTCAATCAGCCATGCAGTCTGTTGTCCATGTTTCTGTCAAGCTTCAACCAAAGTGTTTCTGTCAAGCTTGAACCAAAGTGCTCATCTTCAGAGCCCCTTTGTCTCTCTCTCTCTCTCTCTCTCTTTCTTTCTTTCTTTCTTTCTTTCTCTCTCTCTCTCTCTCTCTGTGTGTGTGTGTGTGTGTGTGTGTGTTTCTCTCTAATTTGTTTTTTTCCCGACGATGCAGATGGAATGACTCAAAAAAAAAAAAGCCTATCAGCTCCCATGGGCCAGACAGGAATGCATGGCCCGGCAGCAGTACCCAAAACGAGAGCAGAAATTAAGAAATAAACCAACGGATAAGGTCGCCTGATTCCCTTTCACTTTCTCTGCAAGGCCCCGATCGATCGACAAACTGACTAGGTCACTCACCTTTGAGGTCTATGGCCTCCAGAGTTCCCGGCAGGCTCTGGAGAGTCAACTCACGGCGTCCATTTGAGAGATCGGGTCCCGCAGAGAGGTCAACTGTCTGCGACCCCTCCATCCTGACCTCCTTGCACGAAGTAGGCAGAGCTGCAAGGAAATCCCTCAACCCTCCAACGTCAGAGAGGAGACTCGACTCGGAGACATCCACTTTCCTCAACGAGGACATACCTTTGACCCTCCCGGTCATGGCATCCCACTCCGCTCTCGTCGCTTGAACTCCTGCAGCCAGCAGGAATCAAATAAAGCACACGGCTGTGATAAGCAAGGCAAAACCATGCGAACATGAAAGAACCTCTTTCAACCAATTTGGTGGAGATTGCTCCTTCCTCTGAGTAGCTTAATCACTCTTGGTGTTCATGGATCGGCAGCTTTCATGAAAAATGAATACACAAAGTCCCAGCCAAATTTTCGACCCTCCCTACACACCTGCCTGGCGCCACTGACATGCTCAAGTAACCCGCCTGTCGATCCTCTTCGCCTCCCATCACTCGCTCGAAGAACCAAAATCATCGGGACCACTGACCAACTTGTCTTGTCGTCCTTTTGTGTCATTACCGACATCAAGACACTGACGGGTCGGCACAAATCCATCAGAGCAACCGACGGTACAGCATCTCTCCCACAGGCAGGACGTCAATTCATCTATTTCAAATTACACTGCCGGCCCACCTTTCACATCGAGAGTCTCGAGGGTGCCCGGGAGATTCGAGAGAGCCGTCTCCCGCGCCCTCGGTTTCCATCCCTCCCCCTCCTCTGACTCCCCCTGGGTGGGGGGAATTTCAGAGAATATTTTCAGATGGTGCAGTCCCTCCATGTCGACCTCTTTGCACGAGGGAGGGATGACAGACAGAAACTTCCTGAGGAGGTCAACGTCAGAGAGGAGGCTGGACTGGGAGACGTTTAACCGCCTCAACCCCCCCATTTCCTTCACCGTACCTGCCAGGAAACCCCAGCCGTCGGACGATACTTCTGTCCCTGCAGGAAGGAAGGAAGGAAGGAAGTTACCCTTGACTTGACGGCAACATTGTGAGGCCAAACGCTTCACCCAAAGAGAGAGAGAGAAAGAGCCTGGCGGTTGCTAGAAGGAAACAAAAAGACAGGAAGAGTCGATCATATGTTCAATTTTCCATGACAGGAGAGAGTTGAGTATTCGCAGGGAGGGCAGAACAAAAGAACATTTTTGGTGACACTCGTCTTTCCTGCCTTGCTGACTCGCTGAAGATATCCGTTACTGAGGTGTGTCTACCACACCATCATGCAAGAGCATCCACCCAACTGAGCCCAGAAAAAAAGAATAACCACCGACCTTTCAAACAGATGTACTCCATCTTCAACGGGAGTTTTGCCATGAAGAACCGATCAAACCAAGGTTGGAATCTGCGACTTAACTTCCGGTACCCCTCCAATCCCTCTTCATCCTCTTTGCTGCCATTCACATACGATACCGCCTTCTCCAACGTCTCCCTCAATCTAACCGAGTACTCAGAGCCTTCCTCAGAGTCCAGCAGGACCACCCGACCCCCTGGTGGAGTCAAGCTGGAAGAACTAGGACCTTCGGGATCCTTCCTGATCATCAGTGTCTCTAAAGTTGTCCCCCAGGGGGAGAAAAGGAAGAGGAATCCCATCTCGTCTCTCTTCGTCTCCCCCCCCAAGTCATTTTCCCGCACATCAAGCATCTTCACTCCCTCCATGCGGTCACAGTCCGCGATCACGGCATCAGCCCCCCTTCCCCCGAATCCGCAGTCTCTCGCCTGGAGAGACGAGAGCTCGGGTAGGGCATTCTCTTTGAAGAGCTGAATCAATGCGACCATACCCGAGTCTCCTATAGGACAACCAGAAACGTTCAGAGACTGGAGAAGCAGAGGCCTCCCCTGTCTGACGATGCGACAGATGGCACCGTGAAGAGTCGCATTCCCCTGCCCCCACCCTTCGTCCTTGTCCATCTCCGGTCGATGCACCTGCATGCATTTCGTTCAGAAAGACAAGAATTCAGGGAAGACAGGAATGCCCGGACAAATGGAAGAAAGAAGAAAAGAATGAATGAAGGGCAACGGAGCTGAACTTCAGAGAGGGCAACAAGACGTCTGTCAACGCAACGCAAGCCAATGAAAAAGAACAGACAGACAGACAGATAGACTATATGGTTTCTTCTTCTACCTCTTCTTGACGGACGCACAGACGGACAGACGGACAGGCAGACAGACAGAAATACAGACTACCAGACAGACAGACAGACAGACGGACAGACAGACAGACTATATGTTTCTTCTTCTCCCTTCTTTTCTTTATGAACACAATAGACAAAAAGAACGGGCAGACAGACAGACAGACAGACAGACAGACAGAGGCAAACCGTGCAGGAGGCAAAGGGAGACCTCTTTTTGAGAACAAGGATCCGAGATACATCTCTTCTATTTCTGCATGTCCTTTTGAAGAAAATCCACATATACCGAAAGAGATGAGATAAGACAGTTCGACCACAAGCCGCAAAGGAAGACAGAAGCTTCGCTGAGAATCCTTATTTCCTGTCTACCTACACACCCACCCACCCACCTGCAAGTCAGTCAGGGCGGGCAGTCCCTGTATTTACTTTCATACATATACATTAGACAACCCACCTGCAAATCAGTCAGGGCAGGCACAGTCCCTGGAAGAAACTCCTGTGACATCGCCTCCACGTCTGCGGAGAGTTGGAGACGCACCTGCATTTTCTTTAGTTCTGCCAAGTCCCGGCGTTGCATCTGCACACACACACCGCCAGTCGATCAGTGAGCCAATTTGAACGGAAGCAGGAAACGGAACAATAAGCAGGCAACCTGTCTTGGAAAAACTAGGGACGAAATGGTGAATGAGGGGTCTGTTTTAGCCTTTCTGATCCCGCCCGGCTGGAAGCAAAGCTGCGTAAATGCTTCCAGCTTAATGTCTTTGATCAAGCCTCCTCCCTCACTGGCAAGCTACCCGATTCAGCTGGAGCGAAGAGAAAAAAAAAGTCCGCAATGGTCAGGCGACTTGACCTCGGGTGCGTCTGTCGTTGTGAGAGGGAAACGAAGACACTCCTCGAGAGAAGAAAAAGAGCTCAAAGATGGGCTCGATTCTCTTTGTTTTCGTTTTGCGCTTTTTTTTTACTTCGAGTGCTGTTGATTTCCTTTCTCACTTTTCTCTTTATCTCCTTGCCGTTTTTACTGTCGGTACTGGCAGCGCTCCCTTTGATACACTTACCTGTTCCACCACGAATGCCCGATTTTCAACAGACACCACCACTTCCTGTTTTGCCTTGATCAGAGCCTCTAGTGCCATCTTCCTCCTCTTCGACTCCACAATAACCAGACGCACAGTGAAAGCAGCCAGCGTACAAAAGAAGTTCGCTGCCTGCACGCACACGCAAGCAATCAAACAAAAGAAGAAAAGAAGACACGAAGATATCATTCACATGAAGAAGAAGTCGGATTCTGAAGCTGCTTGGACAAAATGATTTGTATTCAATACTGAGAAACCGACTTAGACAAGACCCTCGAGAGGCACCCATGCAACCTTCCCACCCGCCCACCCACCTGCAGAGAGTAGAGCCCCTTAATCTCAGAGAACGCCACCGCCGCGTTGAAGCTCATCGAAATCACGTCCTCCAACACAAACAGCACCTCTCCCCAGTTGCTCACATACGCCTCCCTTTCCTCCACAGCCCACCCCCCCTCTTCTTCCCCTTCCTTTCCCTCTCCCCCCCCCCCCCC
>JAHBMJ010001749.1:0-26600 GCA_018398765.1 Chromera velia
GGTGTGTACTTTCTACCTAGAGGGTCTGACCTGAGATAGAGAGACAGGGAGCAAAGAGAGAGAGAGAGAGAGGGTGTGATCGATGCACTGTGTCAGGTACCTCTTGAGGATTTGCGTATCCTGGTTGGGGATATGAACGGCAAGCTGGGGACTCGGGTGCCGGAAGGGCTGACTTGGGAAAGAATGCTATGACATTGTCCCACTGATGAAAGCAGAGAAAAGAACGAAGTTGATGCTTGCAAGCCCTCTCGATTGTCAGCCTGCAGCCATGGCAGTCAACCTGATGAGCAAGGGAATTGGCTGATCCGTCTTTGTGAACGCTCAAACTTAATTCTTCTCCACGGTGTGTCTTTAAAATGTGAGAGGCTGGGTGTTGATATCTCCTTTCCGGGCCCGTGTACCTTTTTTAAAGCAGGAGAAGAAACAACAGCGATTAATCACTTTTTTGTAGATCTTTTTCTTTTGATAGCCTGGTCCTCTACCACTTCAAACCTGAAAGCTAACTTTGCCCCCCAACATGTTGTTCTTTCTCTTTCTTTTTTTCTTGATTCATCTCCTCCTCCTATGTCTTCTGATCCTCCACATGCCCCCACAGGCGAAAAGAATTTCTTTTTTCTCCCCCCTCTCCTCACTATCAATAGAACTTCCCCGGTGACTGATGATGAAATGATTCCTCTCGCCAGAGTGGTCCTGCCGTTTTCTAAGTCGGTTTTTCCCGGCCTGTTCGACAGAGGGGTAAACGAACTGCATGAAGGAGGTCAAGTTGTTCCCCCTATCCCACCTCCCCCTGACCCACCACCCCTTCCCCCACAACCACCTCCCCCTCAGAATGCTCCCTCCCCCAACTCCCTCAGCAAGGCTTCTTATCTTGACCAATTGGAACAGTTGGGTCTTTCCTGGGAACAAAGGCTGGCAGACAGCAAAGTGGGTGCAGTGGTAGATGGGGGAAAGGCATCCAAGAAGAAAAGATAGTCTGGGAGAAAGCAGAGCACCCATCAGGCTTGGTGGGACCCTCAATGCCGCCTGATTCATTTGAAGGTGAAGGAGGCAGAAGAAAAGGCAAGACATGTTCCGAACCCTTCTCACCCTCTGTGAAAAGAATGTGTCAAACTGAGAAGGGAAAGAGCTCGACTGTTTGCAGCAAAAAGGAGTAAGCTCGAGCAACAGACAGCAGAGAGACTAGCTAGAGAAGCAGCAGTTGACCCCTCGAAAGTTTGGCAATGGAACAGGAAAATCAAAACACAGAGGGGAGGGGATAATAATAAACCCGCTGCATCTTCCTTCACTCAGTTCTCGGCTAGGGTCTTCGACGGTCCTGGTCTTCCGCCTGCACCTGTTAGTCTGGCCTTCCCCCCTCCTTCTCAGCCCGCCTTCTCTATACACATGATTGAGGAAACACTGAAAGGAATTGACCCAAAGAAGGCGTTGGGTTTGGATGGGGTTAGCCCCTGTCACCTCTCGTTATGTTTTGGTTTTTCTCCTCTTTCCCGCTTGCTGCTCTTTGTCTTTTTCAATTTGTTTCACCTGTTTTCTTTTTGGCCTGAACGCTGGAATGTGTTGCGCATTGCTCCCGTCCCCAAGGGCCCACCGAGTCTCGACTGTAACGAATGGCGCCCGATCCACATTGTGGGGCTCCTGGGTAAGATTTTTGCTTTATTGATGGACTCAAAGATCAAGAAAGAGGTGAAAATTGACGAAAGGCAGCTCGGCTTCAGACAGGGGGTAGGGACAAGGGAGGCCTTCGCTGCTCTGTCTTCGTTAATTCTCAGCTCCAAAAATAAGAAGAGCCCTTTGATTGCCGCGTTTGTTGATTTCAGTAAGGCGTTTAATACAGTTCCTCAGGTTAAAATGTTAGAGAGGCTCAGGGAGGAAGGGGTAAGCCAAGCCAATGTTTGGATGATTCATTTGATGTATAGTCAGGTGAAGGCTCGGGTGGATGGGGCAACAGAATGCTTTCTAGAAGGCGGAGGAGTGAAACAAGGCGATCCTCTCTCTTCTCTCCTCTTTTTTCTTTTTATCAACAATCTGCATAAGTCTGTCAGCTCCGATAATGAAAACAGGAATCAAAGCTCGGCTGGGGATACTGATAGAGGGACTCCTGTCAGACTGTCTGACGTTTTAATCGAAAGCATCGGGTACGCTGACAACCTTGTTCTGTTTGCCCGCAATGCTTCAGACTTGCAGAAACGTCTGTCTTGCCTCGAGGACTATTGTAAGGAGCACGGCCTGAAGGTGAATTTAAAAAAGATAAAAGTTATGCGTCTCTCCTCCCCCCACCCCGACCTAGTGCCCCGGACCCCTTTTCTTTATGAAGGCAGACTAGTAAAAGCGGTGAGTAAATATAAGTATGTGGGCAACTAGGTTTTTGAGGGTGGGGACCTTAGCAAGACAGTCGAAGCCTGCATTGAGGCGGCAGAGAAGGCACTGGAGGCTGTGTTTGGTACTCTCTCTTCTTTGGGCTTTGTTTCTTCCTTTTCTAAAATTACTTTGTTCAAGGCCCTCTGGCTGCCAGTCGCACTGTATGGACTGGAAACGATCCCACTGAGAAAGATAGATATTGCTTGCCTCGATGCTTTACAATTATGTTTTGTTCGATGTTGTTTTGGTCTCTCTTATCACTCCTTTGTTTCGCCTTCCCTTCTCTCTCTCTCTCTTGAGCCATTCAGTTCTCTACTTGGTAAGCTGAGTGAGGGCTTCATCCAATGCATTAAATCGATCGACCGTGCTCTACCCCGGGCAGTATGGAATGAGTGCTTGGCTGGCTCGTGCGAACCCTTCGTTAAGACAGTAAAATGGCTGGCCGTTCCATTAGATTGCTCCTTTTTGTGGCCTCCATTGCCAAGCACTGTGGGGGATAAGTTTAAAAGGAAGGGCAAGGACAGAAGGAAAAGGGCGGCGAAGAAGATCGTGGAGGGTGCCTGGCTGTCCGACTGGTTGAAAAAAGAAAATAGGAACGTTAGAAACAGAGACGGAATTTTCTCCCGCCTTGCAGATCTCTCCCCTTTCTAGTCAGAGAATCCGACCAGACAACGTTTGGCCATGCACCTTCTATGTGAAAGGAAATGCCGTCCGAGAAGTGAAATGATAGAGTGCAGTGTTGAACCTCTGCCAAAGAGTCTGCTGCAGTCCTCTGCAGGCTTCCATATGCTTTTCAGGGCTCTCACAGGGGGGGATATAGATAGAACCCAACCAGAACGGCTGTGCAATAAATGTTTGTCCCCCTCGCGTATGATCAAAGATGAGGTTCATGTCCTGACGGAGTGTAAGGACACAGAAAGGGAACGGAACAGGCTGGAAGAACTGTACGAAATTGCGAAGCAGAGAGCGCCCATTGACATATGAATACAGATTGCACAACGCATTGCAGGTGTAACCAGGAGGGGCACTTCTGATAATGAGAAGAAAATGAAAGATATGGTGTTGCTGTTATACACAATCCTGCCTAGAAGCGGTTCCAAAGCTATAGCCGACTGTCTCAAGAAGGTCCATTCTGTCGATAAGGCAAGTTGAGGCGAATCAATCCGACTGGCATGCAGGCTTCCTCACCCCCCCCCCATGAATGTGTGCTTGTTAGTGACTTAGGATTTGGCGTCGCTAAATCTAGGATTTAACCCTCAATCATCATCATCATCATCATCACAATGTCACAGTGATTTTTTTAAAAAAAAACTGAAAATATCTATTCCTTTTTTTATTATTTTCTATTTTTTTTTTTTACGTATTTCTACTGTATAACCTAGCATATAACTAACGCTAAAACAATATTAAGCCAAAATTTTTGTGGTTTATATATGTTTTATAGTCAAAAGCGGCCTCAGACGAGAGCTATAGGACGAGAAAAAAAAAAATCAGCCAATGTCTATGATTCTTTTTTTTTTATCACTGCATGTGCATCACTTATGTGCACGCCTAGGCGTACGCATGCCTTGCAAAAACTTGCCCAGAAGTGGAAGAGTTTTAGGATTCAAACTAGGATTTAAATATCCGTTTTGAGCCTGTTTAGTACAGTGTTTACTAGAAATTAGTTCGTTAATATTCGCTAATTCAACCTGTATGTGCTGATTTGCCGAATGTTAGACACCTAATTATGGGCCGTAGTTTGGGCCGATGGCGATGTTAAGCCATGTTATATACTGGCGATGACGTATGATAATAATAATATTATTGTGCATCGCCTAGCTAAGGCTAGCTTTTCAGATTCTTTAGGGTTTCAAAGGAGTTGATTAATTCCATCCAGGGGTTTGAAATGGTTAGCAAAGTGGTTAATTGATCAAGGCGGTTATTACCCGGGGTAATTCCGTCCATACGGACTTCCGCCTAGACTTCTGCACTGATTTCTGTGAGGATTCAGGACTTCCGTACGTTACAAAAAAAATAACCAAAAAATTCATAACATGATATCATTTTTTATACACTTTCCATCATGATTTTTGATATCTTTTTTTTTTTTAATCAACGATAAAGAGTTATAGAAGCTCAAACTGACAGCGTTAGGACCTAGGTTAGGACATACTAAGAGGCTAGCGCTAGGGCTAGTGCTGTCATCAGCTCCATTTCAAGTTACGAAACACAGATATAGCTTAGTAACAGCTAGAGATACAGCTGGAGCATCCTACTACTACGTCTAGGAGAGATATTTCCATGCAGTCAGGGTAGGATTTAGGGTAGGTTCTCAGACCTGCCGTGCTGTGCAAAACTAACGCTTTCCTTTTCGTCCCCTGAGTCCCTTCCCCTTCCCCTTGTTCTTTCTCATGGACGCCTGCTGTCCTCTTTTGTCTGCCTTCAGCCTCTTGTCTACCGGCTTCACCTCCACGTTCCGACTCTTCGTTCCCTGCTTCGACACCTGCTTGCCACCCCCCGCCTTCATGCCTGCCAGGTACATCTTCGGCCTCTCCTCGCCTGCAGTCAGACAAAATCAACACTTTGCGCGAAGTTTTCTTTTTTTATCTAGATTGGAAAGCCACTGGTGATTGCTTGCCTTCTCTCATAGGCTGACACGCAAAAGCACGTCTAAGCAGGGAAAACGTTGACCGGGTACACAAGAGACAAGTAAGTAGGCAAGTCGGGACAAGCATACACCAAGCCAACTACACTGACTGCACCGGAGACAAAAGAGAGCAATCGAAAGGAACGGGTCAAGGAAGCAAGAAAAGAAAGGAGGAAAGACAGATAAGCAGACAACCAAAAAGTTGTCAGCCGAAATCCCACTCACGTTGTGCGCGCACGGAGAGGAAGGTGAAAGAAAGAACTCCGGACGGCAAGCAAAAAGACGGGTAGGAAGAAACGGCTGGACATGCAGAACAACGGACCCTTGCGCGCCTTCTTCATCAGTTTCTGGATCGCCTTCGCCTTGGACCCCTCGTTCAGGTCTTCACTCCGTGCAATCCTGATCACAGATCAGGGCAGTCACAGAGTAAGTAAGTTGGTAAAAAACAGGGTGTAAGGGGGCGAGAAAATGGATTAAGACTTGCTTGACAGGAGAGACTAGACTGACCAGCGACATTTTCTCACTAAGTGGTAGGAACTTACTACTAGGAAGAGGCAACCCCGAGAAAGAACACATGTAGAAAGAACTCAATCAGAAGTAGGAGTTGAACTGAGGGACGGGCACGTGGCGGTGGAACGTGCAGACACTGTATCATTGCTTTTCATTTGCTTTTCATCCTTTTCACCTTTTTTTTTTCCCGTCTTCAGAAAGACAACCAAACAAGACGGGTAAAAGGCACACACAGACACACGCACTGGCACAGGGACGAAAACACAGACATACTAGCACACACGCGAACACACACACACACACACACACACACACACACAGAGAGAGAGAGAGAGAGAGAGAGAGATCAGATGACTGACGCGTGGGACTGTTGGATTGCCTTTTCGATTCGTTGTCGTGCCCTCTTCTTCTTCCTTGCCTCCGCCTCTGCCACCTTTCTGATCGGCCTCTGGTTGATCTCCTTGATCTTCTGTCTGTACTCTCTGAACAATTCTTTCGTCACAGGCAGCTGCGGCTTGTTGTGCTGCTCCTCGTCTTCCAAGAACCTGTACCGGTCGCATCAATCAAGGAGGGAGATGGGAAGAGAGGTCAGTTAATGAAGAAACTTGCATGGTGAATTTCTCCATGCAAACAAACGTGGGAGAGACGGACGTGATTAGGTAGAAGTTTTCTGTGAGGTTCATCCAAGGTGACAGGGGGGCAGAAAACGTAGAGTGGCATAGCGTAGACGGTCAGAAAGACAGGCAGAGAGACACACCAATCAGGCAGTTCCGGGTCATTGAACGAGTACCGGTTGAAGGCGCCATCAATGAGATCCATGCGTGTCCCTTTGTTGATCATCAACGATCCGATGGCTTGAATCTGTGGGCAAGAGGAAGCAGGACAAAGAAGAAAGGAATCATTGGAGTGAATCAATTAAGACTATCAAGAAGGATATTGCGGAGAAGGATTCGATAATTGAGGTTCACACTGGAGAATAAGTGAAGCTGAAGACCCGAAAGCGAAGGGAGGTCAAAGAGCGTAAATGAATCTCTTACACGTTCTTTGAGGGGAGACGAAAAAGCGAAAACAGAAAGATGGGGGAAACAACACAGACAAGAGAAGACAAAAAGTATGAGCAAACACGCAGAGGCAGGGTGGGATCCCAAATTTCCTGAGACCTCTCAGTCAAAACCCGCCACGTCAATGCAGGGAGAAAGGCAGCTTCAGAACTCATGACTTCCCGCACATCTGCTCTCACACTCTTTTTCCTTCTTTCTTTCTGTGTGCCCTCACCTCAGCCAGCTCGTCAGGGTCAGTCGGCGCCTCGAGGGGAGCGGTCGGAAGTGGTTTGGGTGCCTGTTCGGGAACCTCCTCGAAGGGGGGGGCAGGGGGGGCCTTCCCCTTCTTCTTCCCTGCGCCTACCTCCTCCTCGTCCTCTTCCTCAGGAAGACCCAGCTTCCTCCTCCTCTCCCTCTCTCGCTGTGCTTTCGCTACCTCTTTCTCTGCCAGGCGCTTGCGTCGCAGCTGCACGAGGGGCAAAGCAGTAGGGTGCTTGTATGGGAACGAAACTTCGTTCTGTCAATCCTACGAAGAGGATGAGGGATCCTCTGCAACCATTCATCATCTAGATCAACGAGTGTCTAGATGCTTTTTTCTGCTTTGTTCTGCTTGAACTGCCATGCAAACACGTGTGCTCACAAGAGTTAATACGTGCATACCTGCATAGACCCACAAACGTGTACGTAAACGCTTGTGCATGCCCACCACACTCATTCCCATCGAGAGAAGGTGGCAGAGAATTCGCACATGGAGACAATCTCCTCCGAAGGAGTATTCCCTTCTGAACCTTACGGACCTGTCGTTTCTGTTTGTCGGACAGGGGGATCTGGGGAAGTTCGTCATCGCTGAGCTCTTTGATTCCATCATCCATGTCCCCTGCTTGCTCATCATCTGAGGACTCTTCACTTTTGGCTCCCTTGGGACCGTAGAACCAGCCACCCGATCCCGCACCCGTCTCTCCCTCTCCTTCGCTTTCACTCTCTCCATCGACATCCTCGACGTCTCTCTTCCTCTTGCTCTTCGCATCCTCCCTCTTCTCCTCAATCTCTATGTCCCCCTCCTCGTCTGCACCTGCGCCTGCGGAAGCGAAGAGAGGATTGGAGAAAAACTGGTCAGCCCTCCTCTTCAACTGCGCCACCGCCCTCGGGTCCCCTCCAGAAGCCGCCGCACTGGCAGCCGCCTGGAGACTCTTCTCCGTGCGGGACCCGACTGCCCCCTTCGCACCTGCAACACACACTCACTCACACACACACACACACATGCACACACACACACACATGCACATACACACACACACAAGAGGGAGAGAGAGAGGAGGCAAACAGACGACAGTCAAAATTCCCCCCCGTCTCCATCTCAGACAACTGCCACGAATGGGGGGAAGCGATGAAGACAAAGAGAGAGAGAGTCTACTGAGGAACAGCAGAAGACTTATGCTTCTCCAGTCGAAGGACTCTTCTCTGGCAAAGATGCGCCCCAGCGGACCCAGGTCCTTTCCTGCCTAAGCCTCACGGGCTCCCGCTTCTTTTTTCTATCCACATAGAACACAAGAAAAGCAGAAGACACGTCTGTCTTCTTTCCAGCCCACACAAATCGTTGACAATTCATGAGCGACCAACCTTTTTTCTCTCCTTCTTCCTCTCCCATGCTCTCATCCTCCTCTGCCTCTCTCTCTTCATCTTCCTCCTCGTCATCCTCGTCATCATCCGACTCCTCAGCCTCCTGTCTCGCCTGCTCAGAGAGCCTCTTCTGAGTCTCAGAGTCCAGGTACGCGTTGAACTGCTGGACCTCACTGTACCACCACACAAAAGATGCAGGAAGCACGAGGCAATGACAGAAAAGCAGAACCGAACAAGCTTGAGCCAATTGGCTGATGGACTCCATCACACTGAAGTAGGAGCGGATATAAGGAGGGGAAATAGAAAGAGAATAACAAGACAGTGCGCAGAAAGACGGTCGATAGCAGAAAGCGCCAAAAGAACAGACTAACTGAGGTCGTGCAACGAGAGCTGGCCCAGAGGGAATTGTAAAGAGGAGAGCCTCGAGAAGACACAAAACTCGGGGTAGAGGAGCAGAACAAAGCAAGCTTCGGCAGAAACACTGACACACGGAGATCTGCTATGAGGACTGCCTTGACATTTTCAGACGGATCGAGGGACTGACTCGGCCCATTCCTTCATTACTTTTTGTCGTCTCGTCTCCTTTTTCCCTTTCTCTTTCTTCTTCTGCTCCCCCGACAACCTCTCCCGCTCCTTCTCCAGTTCATACTGGACGGCAGCATCGATTTCGAGTCTGCACGAACACAAAGAAACACTCTCATGTATACACACATACGTGCATGCACGCTGAGAAAGAGGAAAATGGATCAGGAAAAAAGGGTTGGCAACAGGCACAAGAAACGGAAATCTAACGCTAAAGTAGAAGGAATGACAAGGAAAGGGAGGGAGAAAACTAGAACTATTCGTCGGACACTGCTGTTTTCTGGTGGGTTCTCCTTCTGTCCTCTTTAGTCTCCCTCCGACCGAGGAAGCACGCAAAGCAGTCTGCCTGACTGAAAGACCGACGGTGGGACTGACTGTGTAATGCGGTCAAGTTCGGAGTCTGCGTCTGAGTCTTCGTCCTCTTCTTCTCCGTCCTCATCTTCGGATCCTGACTCTTCCTCCTCCTCTTCGTCCTCCCCTCTGCTGTTGAACTTCATGTCGTCATCCATCAATTCGTCTGCGTCTGCCATTTTCATTCTGTCCTCCTCCAAAGCTGTCTGGGCTCTGTCCGACAGGTGGAAGAGGTCGGGCTCAAAATCTCCCTTCGGAAATCCTCCCATCGAAAGTTTCTTTCGGAGGTCCCTCTTCTTCTGCAGCTCCGCTCTCTTCTTCAGAGCCGCCTTCTGCTCTGCCATCCGAGATCTCATGATCTCATCCATTTCCTGAAGAAAAAAAGGACGGCATAAAGCAGTCAGGGAGGGCACAAGCATGCACACGTATATGCAGACACGTGTACACGACCTTTTGTATTCAATACACAAGCATGCAGGCGTACGTGCGAACAGTCGCAAGCACTTGAACACACACTCACAGAAGCCGCCGCGATGAGCAACGAGAACCTGAGAATAAGTCCCATGATTTCAGGTTTTCTTTCCCCATCATGCTACCACAGCGTGTACCTCAAAGAAACCACCAGCATTCATCGAAGCTGCCGACCTTCATCTCCTCCTCGTCATCCTCATCATCCTCATCCTCTCCATCCCCCTCCCCCCCCTCCCCGTCTTCCTCTGATCCCATGTCCTCATCGCTTTCCTCTTCCTCGTCTTCGTCTTCCTCACCCTCGCCTTTCTTATCGCTTTCCCCGTTGTCCTTCTGCGCCTTCCGAGCTGCAGCTGCCGCCTGCTCACGTGCCCTGCGCACTTTGAATCGCCACTTCAAAAGAAGAGAGAGGTCTCCCTTCCCTGCATAGATAATGCAAATAGGCGAATCATCATTTCTGGGGTGTCGTGACAAACAGACAAAAACAAGAGAGAGACAGAAGGACTGATGGGCAGGCAACAAAGGCTGCCTGAGAAGTGCACGTTCAACAACATCTTTCCTGCCTGCCGCCATTTATTCAAAAGCCACAAAAGGGTCCAAAGAAAGCCGACCAGAGAGACCAACCCAGAATCTGGAGGTCCTGCGCGAGTGTTTTGATCTCCAAAGTCGTCAGGGGGTTGTCGAGGAGTTCCTTCGACGCGCCCTCCTCAAAGGAGAGCTTCGTGGCCTTCACAAGAAACTCGGCCGGGTTCTCGGTGTTGTTAATAAACTCCTGCATAAATGAAGGAATGAACGCAGTCCCAGCAGCCCTGTGAATACAAGCAACAAGGGAAAAGATTTTGTCCACGCACTGTCCCTCTTCAAATCGGCCACTCACACTCCTAGAAAAACAGCAAGCTAAAATCAGGACTCTGTGAAAATCCGATCCTGAATTTCGCCCTGCGCTTATCAGCTGCCTAAAAAAACGGCAGTTTGTTCTTCCAAGGAGTCCGAATACGGCTCTCACCGATAACCCCTGCCCACTCTCTCACTTGCATGAAAAGACAAAGAAGCACCATAACCACTCGGCCTCATTCTGCACGCACCTCTGCAGGAACGACTTTATGGATCTCCTTGGCGTCGTATCCGCTCCTGTTCTTTTTGTCTCTCTTCTTCACCAGATCTGTCAACCCACTGCTCCCCGACTTCCTGCCCTTCTTCCCCCCTTCCCCGTCTCCATCAGCCATATCGTCCACATCTGCAAAAACGGCCTTCGGGTCAAAGAACTGAGGGTCCAACTGCTGCGGGGCCTTGAACCCGAAGCACATCACAAAAATCTCTGCGGAGACGTTACGAGACGCCTGGGGCTTGGTGGCCTCCACCCTTTTGAACAGCTGACCAAAGACATACAACAAAGAGTTGTAATCTGCAGACCTGAAAACCTTCGTTACAAACGTCCCGCCGGGTCTGAGAAACTCGCACGCAAGCTTCATGGCATGCAAGACCAGCTCATTCTGCGCGAACGCATCGGAGGTCCAGGAGGACCCAACGTTCGGCGCACCGTCATGCAGAAACACGTCAGCATCCTGGCCCTGCAGCAACAACAAAAGAAAACGAAAAACCGGCAAATGATGAAAAAACAAAGACGGAAACTGCAGTCCCAATTTGGGAGGTTAGGAGGAGACGCCGTCCGTGAAAACTCCAAGCAGTCACGAGAGGCCAAAGGTATATCATCAAGGTCAGTCAGGTTGAAAGTCTGAGGCTGTTATGTCTCACCTGAAGCTCCTTCTTGAGAAAGCTTCTGCACCTCCCCGTGGTGATGTCTGCCTGAATGGATACGCACCCTTTGATGGCCTTGATGGGTGCCAGATCGATTCCAATTACGGTGGAAGCCAGAGGCATGTTCTTCTTGGCCACCTGCATCCACCCTCCAGGGGCAGCGCAGAGGTCAACAAGAACCCGTGCATCTGAGAGAAAATCATTTTTCTTCGCAAGCTGAACTAGCTTGAATGCAGAACGTGCTCTGTAGCCTTGCTCCTTGGCAAGGTGGTAAAACTTGTCAAGGCGCTCCTTGCCTGTCTTCTTCTTCTTTTGCACCATCTCTCCAGCTCAATCAAAGATAAGGAGAGGTGCAATCACAACTTGGAAGAAATCGAAATGCCCCTTTCCTTTCCGCTTTGTATAGCAAGTCGATTGCCGTTCTTGCATTGCACGATCGAGGGTCGAGCGGTTACATCGGACTTCATCCGACGTCCATGCATTCGATTGGCATGGAATCGGCTTGCGTGAAAATCGGATTGGGGCTCGAACTCCAAAAAAGGGGTACATCTGCCTTTCGGGCCCCGATGGCTGCTCCGCGTGCGTCAGAATCGCGCCGGCCGGCCGAGACGGCTCACGTCTGTTTCTGTCGATCGTTCTGTCGATCGACGGACACGTCGGACAGACCATCACAGAACGGACTCGTCGTGACTTACTGCGTGCTCCGTGGTTTTCGTCGTTCAGCAAACACTGCATGAGCAGCCTCTTAATTTGAAAGGTCTCTTTGCCAGGTGCCTCTATGTCCCTTACACTGTGGTGCAGGCAGCGTGTGCTTTTTTGACAGTCTGCAACCACCCGATCATGACGTCTGTCTTCCAAGACAACATTAGTCTGAAATGAGTTCGCATGCAAACGGCAGTCAGGTCCATTCGCCCAGCAGGACCTGTGACTCTCCATTTTCCCTGTCTGACACTGTAGCGTGGGGCCTCTCTGACGAGGACAGAGAGCGTCTACACGACTTGTTGGCAGCCTTCGTACGTATACAGGAGGATGCCAAGCTCACGGCTGCCATATCAGAGCAGGAGAAGCGGGGGCTCCTCGATCAGTTTCTCTCTGAAGACTGCAGAGATAAAGCAGTCGCAGACGTAGAACTACTCAGGAAATACCTGAACTTTCTCAGAGGGTGCTCACTCGAGAAGCCCATTGCCGCAGGTCGAGTTGTGTCGATCTATTGTGATGGTGTCTTTGATCTCACGCACTCTGGGCACTTCAACGCCCTCAGACAAGCGAAGGCCCTGGGTGACCGTCTGGTTGTGGGCATCAACTCCGATGCCTCAGCCGCGGCTGCCAAAGGGATGCCGATCATGAATGAGAGGGAGAGGGCAACGATGGTGCGTGCGTGCAAGTGGGTGGATGACGTCATTGAGGCCACTCCCTATGAGGTCACCATGGACCTCTTCCGTTCCACTGGCTGTGACTACGTATGTCACGGAGATGACCTAGCCCTCGGGGAGGCAGGCAACGATGTGTATGCCGAGCCGAGGGCTGCAGGTCTCTTGAAGGTGTTCCGAAGAACAGAGGGCATCTCCACCACCACCATCGTCAGTCGTCTGCTTCTAGTGGCCAAAGACCCCTTGCACTGGCCCCCCGGCATGGTTGAAAAGCCGACTGCCGTGGCAGAGTGGGTGGCAAAGACACAAGCGAATGCAAGTGCGAGTAAGCAGGTTCTGATGAACTCGAAGAGACTTCTTCAGTTCATGGCAAACGTCCGACAGCCGAAAGAGGGGGATAAGGTGGTATATATAGACGGCCCGTTTGACCCTCTGCACCTAGGTCATTTGCATGCAATTCAGAAAGCCAAAGCGTTGGGAGATTTTTTGGTGGTTGGCATTCACGATGATAAGACAGTCCACCGACAGAGGGGGAGGGGGTTTCCGATTTTGAATTTGCTCGAACGGACCCTCGCGTTGCTTGCCCTTCGGGACGTTGACGAGGTCGTGATAGGGGCACCGTGGAAGGTGGATGACTTCCTTCTGCGCAGTTACAGGGTAGATGTCGTGTGCTCTGCACGTGAGTGCGACGAGGTGGGGATTTTCCAGCAAATGGGCGGGGGGGGGAGCGTTCCGGTAAGTCTGGTAGATGAGAGTCTGAGCACCTCGACCGCCGCTTTTTCCAGCGGACGAGCTGAGATTTCCAGTGATCGCGAGGACGCGGGGGGGCACAGTGCCCCCTCGTCGTCCTTTCACGTTCACGGAAGAGGGGGGGAGAGGGAGGCGTCAAGTTCGAGTGGGGCGGGGAGAGAGGGGGGGGAGGTGGAGGATGGGGGGGACCCATTTGAGGTCCCTAGGCGTCTCGGGATCTTTCATGATGTGTGGGGGGGATCCCCTCCTGTGATGACGACCCGGTCAATTATCGAGAGGATTGTGATGAACCGCATGGGTTTGCTAGAGTCGCTAGACGCCAGAAGGGCGAAAGAGATGCTCCACTTCACAGAGCAAATAGCGGGGGAGAGACACATGGCGGAAGAGCTGTAGGTAGGTTGCATGGGCAGAGGGGCAGGCAGAGGCTGAACAGAAGAGGGCTGGAAATGGAAGAGGGCTGGAAATGGAAGCGAAGAGCGCTAAAACAGCGGTTCGGTCTTTCTTTTTTTTTTTTTTCTTCCTTCCTGCCTTCCTTTCTCTCCTCTCTCCCTCACTCATTCTCTTGCTTGCCAGTTTGTTCATGATCCGTCTATCCACCTGCCTTCTCTCTTTCGTTCTCGCGAGGAGTCATAAATAAACGTCCCGGCCCTCTCTGTCGTGTCGGTTCATCACCTACCTTCCAGTGCCTTCTCTGTTCCTCCCTGAGTGTTTTCGCTGCCTGTCCGAAGAGTTTTGCCTGCCTTGCTTCGCCGTCTCATTAAACGCACATACGGACAGACAGGGACTGCCTGTCAGTGTACGTCTCCTTCGTCTTCCTTCCATCCTCGTAGCGTGCAAGTGTACAGCCGTTCGCTCGTGCAGTGCACGATCGATCGATCGGCCCGCTCCCTCCCTCCCTCCCTCCCTCGTTCAGCCGCACCTTGCTCTGCATCTGACATGCAGTCGGTCGATTGCGTGCTGAGTCGATCCACGATGATTCCTTTCGTTACTGAGTCCATCCATGCATGCGCCCCCGATTCACTTGGAAACATCCTCGACCCTTAACTTAACTGCAGCTCTAGAAATTCAATCCAACTGCGCAAGCCTGCTACCCCAGCGTGTTGATTCAATCCAACATATGTTTTTTGGTTGATAAATGAAAAAAGAAAAAAAAGATCGAGAACTTTCT
Organism: Chromera velia; assembly: GCA_018398765.1. Taxonomy (NCBI): domain Eukaryota; family Chromeraceae; genus Chromera; species Chromera velia. The sequence goes on from JAHBMJ010001749.1 coordinate 14,605, forward strand.
TTTTTTTTTCTCTTAAAATTTCTTTTTTTATTTATGGAATGCTGGGCCTAGCTTGCCAGTGGTTTTACACTTTGATTATAGTAGTTGTACTCTAACTTGTACATTGAATATACAACGTTAATGTTTACAATATGTGTAAAGCTACAGAGATTCACGCCAGAGAGAACGGCGGTGATGGTTAATGGATTCATAGTGTCCCGACGACAGCCGCTTTCCCGGGCTGTCTGAACTTTAACTTTCCGGGGCCGCATGTTGCGCAACAGCCTTTGAGATCGAAGCGCGGTCTCAAATCGTCGATTAATTGTGCGCATGCATGCATTCCTAGGGGTGGGCATTAAAGTTTTTATTATGATATAGTTTGCCTGAAAAACTTTAAACTTTAACTTTAAAACTTTAAAAGTAAACATGCAACTAAGTGATTTAGTAAGTGATAAGTGATTTAGTGGTACCCTTGAGCACTGTTGCCTTTTTGTTTTATAGAGGTCGCCCCCGCCAGCCCCCGCAAACGGCAGGTTAATCTAGAAGACGTTGCTAAAGAACAATGATTTCATTTAAGTTTATATATGGTAATATATATCGTTGTTTACAAAGTCCTGCTCTCATCTTCCGGGTAGAGTCAGAAGCAGAGCAAAGGGAAGAATCTTCCCTTTGCTCTGCTTCTGACTCTAACTAATTTATATCTTTTCCGCTAACTTTTCCGTCGCCGATGATTATTTCCGATATGAACATGAATTTTAACTTAAATAGACTGAGCTCTAGGACTGAACTTCTGCTACATGCTTAGTATGTAGGCTAGTTAATTAGTTTAGTTATGAATGACTTAATTAAGGACCTATTTGAAAACTGATTAAAAAATATTTTTTTAAAATAAAGTCTGGAGAGCAAAAAAAAAGCTTTAATAAAAAGAAACTTTAAAACTTTAGTGTCCAACCCTAGATGCATTCGTGTGGATCTGATCATGCTTCCCCTTTCTAATTGAAAGTTTGCATCACGGTTCAATGAGCGACCTCCCGGTCTCTCACTCACTTCTTCTGACACTTAACCTTGTTCTATGCATTAATTCCTTCAAACGTCTTACCTCAGATTAGTCTAGGTGTTGCGATGGTTTCTTTGTGTAGACGGAAGAGCTAGTGAGTCAATCTCCCCTTTGTCAGAATCTCTTGATGTGATCGACCAAGGTGGCGTGAGTCTAGGCCCTTTCGGTTGTTACTAGTAGTCTCCCGACCAGCGCCACCCATCACATCATGATATGAGTTTATATAATTGAAATATTGATTGTATTTATATTCCTTTTTTTTTTTATATGACTATATCATGAGATATTGATTGATTGTCAATGAATGATTAAGTCAGATTGACTACTTAATTGATTAATTGATTCTTCGAAGTAAGATCGACTAGGCGACACACCTAGCAACGAACAGTCTTCTTTTGTTTTTAGGTTATCATGCATTCATTTTCACATGCATCGATCCGTTAGTAGGCGTTGCACATAAGAAAAAAGCTAGAAAAAAAGAAAAAAAAAAGGTCTCACCACTAGCCTCTCCAACTTTTTTTTTTTTAATTATTTTTTTTAAGGTCAAAAATTAGGTACAGATTCGGTTTAGAAAACTAAGTTTTAGAGTTGAAAATCATTTTTTTCCCTAGATTTTTTTCCTTTTGAGAGCACTTGAAATAAAAAAAAAAAAAAAATTAGACCTCTCCATTTTTTTTATTATTTTTTTCCCTATGTATACGGCGCCTAGGTCTAACGCACAATGGATGAAAAAAAGAAAATAGACGTCAATTAACAGACTTTTTTTTTGTTCCCGATCCTTAAAGGCCGTCTTGAAAGAGAAACTAGATCTAGAACTAGATTCGTTACTAGAGGAGAAAGCAAAAGCAACTCATACGTTTTTCGCTTGTTTTAGCTTCAACCTAGCTTCAACAATCATCTTTAAAAAAAAAAAAAGAATAGATCTTTCCAGCTAGGTATACGTATTCACAAATCTCGCTCAAATTCTTGCTTTAACTTATTCTGCAGGCCCGGCGTATCAAAAACTAGGTTGAAAAAAGAGAGAAATCTAAAACGAGAGCAATCTAAAACGAGAGCAATCTAACATGCACATGAGCAATTTAAAACGAGAAGCTAGCGGCGCACTAAATCTAAGTCCATCAGTCCCCTCCGAAGGCTAAGGAGAAGAGGAAATTCGCTGGCCGTCAATGGGAAGAGCTTCTCAGGGGAAAGATTGTGATCGATCTCGAGTGATTGTACCTCGCTGCATAAAAGAGAAAGACACGTCAACAATAAAGGCATATGTATCCATACAGCAGCAACAGAGATGTAGAGGCAGAAAAGATATCCAAAACCACGAGACAGCCAGACTTGTGAACACATTCTGAGAAAGGCATAAAGTGAGAGAGAGACAGACAGAAAGAATGAAATAAGTAGCCTGGTTCTCAAATTTTAAGCGAAAAATAAAGATGCAAGCAAACAGTCACGCGTGTATGTAATATACACACCATCAGAGGTTTGGAAATAATCGGAACAAAATTTCACCCTACTTACCTCCCACCCTACTTCCCTTCTTACTCCTACATACGCTGACCTAGACGCTGACATCCTATTATGAATGTGCACATCGTCACCACACGCAGATTAATGGCGGAATGCTCAAAAGCAGAACGAAACTATCACTTCAGACTCCCGGAACATAAACCACTTACTGAGCACTCACCCTGATATTCCAGTTCTCCTCCAGGTTATGCAGGTCGTATACCTACTCCTTCAAGATATACCCTGTCATCGCAAAGGGGAGGGAGACTATGAGTTTATGAGGAAACACCTTATGAATAGACTCCACTATAATCATGGTGCCTGCCTCCAGGTCCTGAGAGCAAACTCACCAAAGACAATACAAAGTGACAGTCAGCACACGCACATCGAACCCCGGCTCGTTGTCTTGTGCTTTCTCATTCGTGTTTCATCATACATAGACCGTCAGGCGTTTTGGCAGACGCGTGGGGGTAACATAAATAGTTAGAGAAGATAAGAATACATAGTAGACTCTCGGATACAGATATTCCGAAAGCTATAGATAGACCATCACGGTGCAATTCATTGAGAGAACACAAAAAGACATGCACGTTTGGCATAGATTCCAACCCACAGAAACGGTATTACATGTTTCTCCTAACTCACCTTGTCTGACAGATCTCTGTTTTATTCAACCAGAGAGAGATCAAGAAGAACAGAAACAGAGACAGAGACAGGGACAGAGACAGAGAGAGAGAGAGAGAGAACAAATACATGTACAAACTTGCAGGCAGAAGTACACGCATCTTAAGCACGGTCCCATATGTGGAGCGCATGCAGGAGAAAGAGGAGTTCCCAGCTATTAATTGCCTCTCCACCTCCCCACAGACTTTCACTTGATCACTGGGTTCACACGTTAATCCTCTGCTGCTTCCACTCAACATGACAGAGACAGACGGGGAGACAAGCAAGTAGACATAGACACAAAAGTGCAGACTAACGTGCGCTTGCTTCCATATAGTCAGGGAAGAAGCCGAGGCGTCGGCCGCGGGGGAGGCAGCCGCGATGGGGTCCCTGGTATCATTGGCTTCTACCGCTGCGTTAGAGCATTCGGCTTTCTGCAGACAGAGGAAGCGAGAGAGGAAGGGAGGGAGGGAGTAAGGCTTGTGGGTGCATGAGGGACAGGGAGGAGATGAACGATCTTGAGGGAAGGATCAAGGGGCCCCAAAGGTGAGAGTTAAGCGCCCCTTGCCTCTCCACCACAGACAGACAGACAGACTATACAGACTAACAGACAGACAGACAGGCAGTCAGACTGACCTGCTTTATGAAAGCCACCACCTTCTCCCGTGTTCGTACATTCTTGTAGACTGTCCAATTGCATGCATTGTCATGAAGAACCAACATGCACATGGTCACACTTCTATGCAAATAGTTCCCTACCTCCTCCTTTCCCTCCCTCATAAGAACATCATGCAATGAGTAGGGAATGAAGTGGTGCTACGACATGAAATACCCCCCTCCTGCCACCCTCCCACACACAATACATGCATTTTCGATGTTCTTTGGGTCGTACTTCACGTTTGCCCTTGAAGTTCCCCAGTTCGGAGAATCCCCACCTCCCCCATCAACTCACGAATACGAGCTTCTTCAGAGTCAAGATCAAACTCCATTCTAAAATGGTCAAAGAAAGAAACTCCACTGCACAACAACCCCAAAGAGGAGGAAGAAGAAGAGGAAACAGCAGCAGCAGCACCAGCAGAAACAGAAGTGGTAGAAAATAGAAAAGAAGCAGCAGCAGCAGCAGCAACAGCAGTAGCACAAGAAGAACGAGAAGAAGAAAAAGAAGAAGAAGAAGAAGAAGAAGAAGCAAACGAAAAAGGCTAGAAAAAAAGAGTACGAGTAGTAGCAGCAGCAGCAGTAGCAGTAGTAGCAGTAGCAGCAGAAGAAGAAGAAGAGGAAGAAGAAGAAGAAGAAGAAGAAAAAGAAGAAGAAGAAGAAGAAGAAGAAGAAGAAGAAGAAAAAGTCTTAGAAAAGAGAACGTTTAAATCAATTGGGGCATACACGTCATACAGTGTTTTCAAACCCCCCGCCCCACCCTCGCCCACCTTCAACCTAACAGGAAGTGCTGCACGTACAATATTAATTTTTTTTTTTTCTATCACCCTGGCCCGTCACCCCCCCTCCCAGCCCCGCAAGAAGCGGAGCACCCACACCAAACATATAGTCACTACTGCCGTATACATTTCCCTGCCCCCCCAATCCCTCCTGTCCCACCGCAATGTGACGCACTAGGCTCTGCAATCGTGCCTCTGCCATGCTTATGACTGTGCCTTCCACATAAAACCCCGCTCGGAGGATGGACAGAGAGCCGGGAGACGACCGGAAGATGGCTAAGGAAGGTTTCAGAATCCGACTGCATTCCAGAGGAGCCGATCCTGCAACCCTACAAGCACCTATCACAAAAGCGCAAAGAAAACATGAATGATCCCAGGTCCTTTTGGATAGACCCCGCTATCACGGTGCCTGCCTCCAGGTCCTGAGAACAAACTCACCAAAGACCGCAGCGCCCCAATTAGTCAAAGAATACAAAGTTAGGGAGGGCGTCCAACTTGAAGTTCTTGAGTGACCCACTCATTTCAGCAGTGGAGCAACGCAACGATAACGACTGGAAGGCAGTTGGTCATGCAATGAGTACCCGCAGAGAAATAATTTTTAGCATTACCCGGGCAGCCAAGAAGATTAAACATGTGCATGGACAGCGAATGTTGCAAAGTTGGTATGGCAGACTAGACCGTGTAACCAATTGGCGCGACCTTTGAAACTCTAGCTCTCTATGATTGTTTCAACATCTTCTTTCTGTTGATGTACCGCTGCTCCTCGCTGGAGAGATAAGCCATCCGATCCTCCGGCCATCCTCCAAATAGGGAGACGACCGCCGACAGATGCCTGCATTAACAGAGATACATTTTAGACGGATGGCTGCAAGTGTTCTCTTTTGGCGTGTCCAACTAATAGTAAATCTACAAAGATCAATGCAGAAGGACGCAAAGAAAAAGTTCAGAAGCAGCGAGACTCCATCTGGTAAGCATCATGCATGCTGTCACAGCTTATGTGGACTCATGCGCACTGAAGCTGGCACAGGCAGGCTGAATAATACAACTGACACAAGTGGACTTCCTTCTCTTTTCTCCTTCGTTCTCTCATTCCAAAAAAATCGATGTCCTTCCCTGCGGCCTTTTGAATTCCTTTTCCTGAAGTCTTGTTCCGCTTTTCTCACGCTCCTCCATACTTTATGTTTCGTTGCAATTCTGTTATTTTCTTCTTAAAAATTCTTTCTTTTCAAAAGGAGGGGTCCCAAGACACAGCAAACTACCCTGCACAAAAGAGAGTGGTGCTCTTCAAAACGACATGTACGGATTAAATACAAACCAGCCAAGGAATCAGGTGCTATCACAAATACAAACGTGAAGATGGACTGGCTTGCTCTGACCGATCAATTGAAATTTAATACGGAATCTTTCGATCTTTGAATACCTGCGTGCGTTGCCTTGCGCCCTCCAAAAAAATGGCCTCGCGCTTTTAGGTGGGCTGCCGTCTCGTCGGAATATGGCACCCAACCGTTTTGCGGCACCGTCTGAAGAGCCTCTGCCAGCAGCTGCCCAAATTCCTTAAACATGCAGGCCAGGAGGAAACAGAGCATCTCTCATACAAAAAAGAAACAGCTAAGGAGGAAATCTGTCCGAACAAATCCTAAAAACTCCATGCAACCATATGTACACAAAAAGGCTCATGGCCGGGTTCTGCTTACTCTCTCACACGGGGACATAGAAACGCACTAATTTACGACTGAAGGAGGTGAGTGAAATGAAGCACAAGGCCCATTCAAAATAAAGTCGAAATCAGAAAACGGATAGGAAATTATTTGGAAGAAAACCAACAAGAAGCAAGAAAGATTTCTGCATGTAAATTCTCTTATGTTTCCGGACAAAAGAGCAAGAGCTTGAAAAGCGTACAAAAAATGAACCCACCAAATGTCTTTCTTAACCAGATCCCGTGAGAAAGCCGGAGTCCTGGAAGTTAAGATGGCCAGGAAGGCTTCCGGGGACTCTCTCCCCTCACTTTCTACCATAGCTAGTCATAGCGTCCACGCTTTTGGATTCCCTACCTGGAAACGCCCTTGTGGTGCCGAAGTCAGTGGCACTGATACTGATTGACGTCCATTGCAGCAAGTGCATGACGATTCATATGTCATATAAGAGACTTGAGAACTTTCGAAGACCAGAAAAGCAAAACATTGGGGACATCAGATCGAAAGACATCCAAAACATGTTTTTGATGACAACTGATTCGTGAAGCTCTGACTGGAAGTCGGATACACGTACAAACAGACGGAAGACTCAAAGATCCTCTTCCACCTACCGTCAACTGAGAAACCGAACGCTCAATGGAACAGCGGTCGCTGCCTCGACCAGAGTGATGCTTTCTCAAAGAAAAACAAAAACCCGCTGACCTGCATCCCAGCAGTTGTTGTAGATAAGGTTGTACGTACACCTCTGGGTCATCGGAGAATCGAGGCTGGGGAGGAGTAGATCGTCTTGGATCAGCTCCTCTGAGAGGGCGCCCTTTGCCTGCATGGTTTGATCAGTCTGCTCCAAGCATACATGTTGCATGTAGTCCTTCCCCATGTATATCATGCATATATGTATTAGAAGGGTCGTACCTGCTCTGATTGAACAAGCACTCGTTCCAAAGAAAAAATGCAAAGCGAATACGGAGAAAACCACCGAGACAAAGCCAAAAACCAGGAAAAATATTTGAAACAAAAATAAAAGCAACCAAAAATGATCGACAGGAAGATTTGGGTTAGGATGGTTATTGGATTGAGAGCCAAAGTGGGCAGCCAAAGTCAAAAAGCCTCACGGCGACCAAATGTGGATCGAAAGCTGCTTTGATCGACCTGCTGACCCGAACTTGACGGTAGCACTCTCTGTCGTTAAGATGTTTGCAAGTTTCAGGTCGCGATGCATGATTCCTCGTGCATGGCAGAAGGAAAGCCCTTTAAGGAGTTGAAGGGCAAGGAAATGAACCTTTTCCTCATAGAAGGGGCCTTTGCTTGACTGTGGGGAGGGTAGCGAAGGGAACTGCTCTTTTGATAGGCCTTTGCTTGACTGTGGGGGGGACGGCGAAGGGAACCACTCTTTGGATAGGCCTTTGCTTGCATGACTGTGGGGAGGGCGGCAAAGGGAACCGCTCTTTGGATAGGCCTTTGTTTGACTGTGGGGGGGACGGCAAAGGGAACCGCTCTTTGGATAGGCCTTTGCTTGACTGTGGGGGGGGCGGCAAAAGGAACTGCTCTTTGGATGGGCCTTTCCTTGACTGTGGGGGGGACGGCGAAGGCAACCACTTTTTGGATGGGCTTTTGCTTAACTGTGGGGGGGACGCAAGCAGGAGGCAGGATAGAGGGGATCAAGGCGTGAGGTCAGTAGTGCAGTATAACGCAGTAAGATATTCTCTATTTGTAGGTAGGCAACGACTGAATAGACTGATTCTAAAGTGTTCGAAGTCCCCGGGGGGGGCGTCGGTATCCACATCCTAAAGTTGCATAACATTAGGATGGGAAGGCAGAGCATCGACAGTCAGCTCTCTCAGGTATGCCAGAGCTTTTTTTGGATTGTAGAAGACTCGGTGAAGATTCTTCACTACAATCGGCTGTTCCGTCTCTTCATACACAGCTTCATGATTCAGAACTGTCCCTGCAAAGTCATACATACAGTAATGGTACAATTAAAGAGCAGTAATGGTATAGTTAAGGGGCAGTAATTATATAATTAAGGGGTACAAAAAACGTAAGCCTCTGTTGAACAACAGCCGGATGCAGAAAAGGAGAGAAGCCTGACGAGAGGATCAGCAGCCAGAAATTTGTAATTTTAAATTAAGCACAGAAAGTCCTCTTTCGATTGACAAGACATATATCTCCATCGGGAATGTTAATACCATGCACAGCTCTCTGCCATCGAGCCACATTAAGCTGCCTGTCTGTCTGACATTCTGACTGAGAGATACTCAATGACGTGTGTATGCCCTAGATGGATAAAAAGCTCGAGAGACAGCCCATGCAGTCATTCATCAATCTTGTCATGCATACCCGTCTTTTTTGGGCTGAAAATCTATTTCCATATGTCATCCTTCTATCTGAATATGCATTCATGTATCAATCTATCTACTAGACCCATCCATCGATTCATTCGTCCGGCGTCTATCCGGACTTCTGCCTTTCTCTCTATCTATTTGCGATCGATCGACACATATAGAAAGACACTCTGAAGAAGGGCCTGTACCCCTTGACACTAAGCGGAAGCAAAGATTTCGTGCAGGTGGAGTGGATTCAGAAGGCCTTCAATCGACTGAGCTGAGCTTCTGCTGCGGATCCCTCTGAAGATCATGAACTTGGTGGTTTTCTTCTGCTTTGGACAAAATTATTGGCAGAATGATTGTTTGCATATCAGTGACATGTAGAATCAAGCCGATCAAGAAAAATGGCTTATACAAATTATGAACCGATGCTGAGAGACTGGCAAGAGACTAGAGCACAGATGTTTCCAAACAGAAAGAAGCGCATGCATACCATACGAAAGAAGATCACTTAGAAAGGCATACATCGCGGCAGGTTGAGACAGTGGCGCAGACTGGATCTCGATGGAGGGGAAAATCAGTGAATTCTACGTAGAAAGCAACAGGGTGAATGTTAAAGGATAAATTGTATTATAATATTCTTGAAGATTTCAGCCTGAATGGCGTTCTGTGCCTCATATCAGGATCGTATGAGCTTGATCTAATCCAGCCACACACATGCAAGTGAGCCTTTTACTGATAAAAAAAAGACGAACCAAAAGGATGTTCCAATGCGCTTCTTCCAAAAAGCTGTGATGCCGGAAGTAGTCGTCCATGGAGCGTTATACTCCCTCCCCGCGGCCCCCTCCCCTCCTTTTAGACGAAAGGCCCTGAGGTGTAAGGGAACTGCCCTTCCCTTTTGCTTGTAATCGGAGGCGTCTATGGAGGTCTTTGCCAAAATGCGAAGTCTGGCCCCTGATTGCAAGCAGCTCTTTCCCGTTAAAGACACAAGTACTGAGCCAAGCATGAGGAAACAGCAGCATTCCGGATAAGCAAAGACACCAACACAGACAGCATGAAGAGACAGGCTATGGGAGCCTCTCTGAAGCTTGCCAAAGGAAGGCAAGGGCAAACTCTGTGCAATTCACCCCCCAACAGTGGTATATATCCTGAGGCTCCATGCATGTCTGCCACATGATGCCGACAACTGACCTGCAGAAAAGATTCATAAAAGAAGGTGCACAATGAAGCACACTGACACTTATAATTTCTTGCAGTCCGGAAGGGAGAATATACAACCACTCACATCAATTCTATCTTTGCGTCCTCATACAGCATCGAAATCTCCCACTGCCTCCAGTACAGCAGCCTTCGAGGCGGGCCTCGAAATGTTTCGATCTCAATACTATCTCTAAAACGAAAAGCAACACACTCCCCTGTCAGCGGGTCTATAAAAACAATCTTTGAGTGCCAATAGCCAGCTATAGGGAAAGTATATGCAAGAGCGAAAATGATGAAGTACAGGAACAACATGTAATAATAAAAGTTAGTCTAGAGGGAGACCAAATCTCCCTCGTTACAGCCCTGATGGACTTTGAAGTCCTGCATAGGCCCAAACCACACACTCTAGGGAGGCCGTATTATTTAACTAAGTCCCAGACATCCCTCGGAGTCTTTTGCTGCTGTCCAGCTGCAAAAAAAAGAGAAATGATAAAGCATCGCACAGGAATGTAAAGAATAAGACAAATCTATCCCGAACGGTCTCCAACAGTAAAACGGTCTCCAAAACAACCATACCTCTCAAGCTTTTTTAGGCAGTAAACAATATTTAAAAGCTTAAAACAAAGAGTTTTAAGCGATCAAATAGTACGATTTCCTGTTTTTAAATTAATTGGGTTTAGTGAGAGAAAAAAATATATTGTATTTGACCGCGCGGCGTGCGTGTTTCGTGCGTCAACGCACGCGCCTGTCATGCATGTAATTAAGGCGGCGGCGGGGAGCACTGGAATTAAGGCGGCTTTGCTGAGGAGCTGGGGTTGCTTTCGCCATTCTTCCGGTGAGTCTGCAGTTCCGTGAGTCCATGTGAAAACGGGACTAGACCGACTCTAACACTAATTCTGACTCCAAATTTTTTTTAAATATACAAACAGTTTAAACTAGTTTAAACATATTTAAAATCGTTTAAGTATATCTTTAGCGATTCTTTTATTGTTTTTAAAGGTTTTAAATTAGAGCCCGGAGTGTATGAGAGTGAAGGTTGGAAGTGTTGTAGCACAGTGGCAGGCCGGGCTGGCGGGTCTGCGTGTATGCCGCGCGTGGCATGCAGTGCCGCGCCGTACGTACGTGCGTCTGTGCCGCGGCCTGCCCCAACCGGCCCACGCTTGACTGACGCACGCATCCCAATCCGAATATTCGGCTGTACGGTAGAAATCCGATTATATGCTTTTGCAGGCCGAGGCATCTGTCAGAAAGCAAGGAAGAAATCAAAAGATCCCGCTTCAAACCTTTCAGTTATAGCTCCACGTTGCTATGCAGATTTTCTGTAGAGTGTACTTGTTGTGGGCCTATCGCTGGGGATCATGCACCGGTGCTGTAGTGTGGCTGCACTTTTCAGGTGGGCTGAGCTTTGCCGTCTCCTTTTAAACAACACTTTGTATGGGCAAGGGGTTTTAATTGTTATGTCAGAAAGACCTGGGTTGATGCATCTGTTTACCCTTTTTCCTTCCTTTTCATATGGTATGGATGCAGGAGTTTGGAGCTCTCGCTTGCCTTTGGTGTGCGGAAGGAGTTGCGTTCGTCTCGTCTCTTTAGTCAGTTAGGGGTTGGGCATCTCTGGGTATAACGCGGCTTCAGTCGGTCAACTCATGTCAGGGAATGATCCACGTGGGTTCCTCTATTCACTCATCCTTCTTTTCACTCTGGCTGCATGGATGCAGGGTTTGGTGCTCCCTCGCGTGCTCTCCGGTAAGTTTATCAGGCTGAGCTTGTTTGTCTCACTGCTTGCAAGCCGTTCCATCAGGTCAAAGCATGATGCACCTCAGACTCTCCCATGCAATTTCATCCTTTTCTTGTTTGGTGGTTGCACGCAGGATCTGGGACCACTTTTTGTCTTTGCTGAGGAGCTGGGGTTGCTTTCGCCATTCTTTTGGTGAGTCTGCAGTTCTGTCTCTCTGTGTGGGTCAGTGCATGATGCACTGTTGAGCAGATGTTTGCCTTGAACCGTCGTTTTTGGCTTTCTTGCCTCTTGGGGATGTGATTGAATGCAGGTTTCGTTCCTTTGATCGTGCTGAAGAGCAGCACTTGGGGCTCCGTCACGGTGTGACGACCATCTCTCTGGGTCAGTGGTTTGTTTTCATTCGGTCCCTGT
>JAHBMJ010001750.1:0-11561 GCA_018398765.1 Chromera velia
TATATATATATATATATATATATATATCAACATATTAATAACATCAATTGTGATACTTGTAAAAGCTCTACACTATGTTTTATATGTTTTCAATCTTTCTGTTAAAACCTTAAGATTCATTGTAAAGAAAATATTTTAAAGAGTTAAAAACTTAAAATCATACATTCAAATTTAAATATATATATAGTTATCATAAATCAAATTTTTATATAATTCTCTTACTAACTAGGATTTATAAAACACTTAATTGCACTCTCAAACCGTTCAAAACTCTTTGTTTTAAGTTTTTAATCATTGTTTAGTACCTAGAAATGTTTGATAGATATGGTAATTTTGGAGACCGTTTTGATGTTGGAGACCGTTTGGGATAGATTTGTCTTCTTAGTCCACCCAAGAGCCCTACCTCAAAATTCTTATGCAAACAAGAGCTGTGCCTCACTCCCACAACTTCAGATCACCCGAGATTACCAGCCGTAATGCTTCCTCACGAAACCCAAGCACTGACAAACGGTCCTCCGAGAAAAGCTCAGTCTGACCTGCAGTACAGATATGCAAAAATTCATAAAGTAGCTCATCTTCTGGCTACCCAGAGCTGGCCCTTTCATCCAGAAAGCCTTTCCAGCTCCTCATTTAGAGCTTGTTAGAGCGTACGTACGGAAAAGATTCAATAGAAACTTTACTGGGGCAACTTCATTGGCTCTTTTGCGTAGAGACGGGCCGTGCCCTTCGTGATGGAAGATCGAAATTGCCCTCTCAGGGCAACCAGTAGAGTGAATCATGTCATAAACCTAAGAAAAAATAAAGAAGCCAATCCAACAGAGTGGACTCCAAAGTAGGACTTAGTGGAATTCAAAGTGACTTTTAAATTTACTATATTCTAACTTCATTATAAAGTAAAACTAGGTTACTTAAAGTAATTTAAAGTTTTTTAGAGCATTTAAAATCGTTACTTCTGTACAAATCTGCTCAAATGTGCTCAAAAGACTGGTTGATTAGCTAGAGAAAAAATACGATCACCGCGGCACGTAGAAGTTAGTGAATGTTACCTGCAAAGAAATACACAAGCACAACACTAATGGATACGTTCAACAGCAACGTTTAGCGCCGCCAATCAAGTATAAAGAATTGCTTCTTCTACAAGGGAAACAGTGCAGGAAGGAGGGCTTCATAGCTAGGCTGGTCAGACCGGACAGGAGACGGTCAGCAGGGGTCGGAGAGGATTCCAAAGAACAGAGCACAGAGACAATATAATTCTATTCACAAAGAACTCACACTACACGGCATAAAAGCTTGCAAATCGTTCTGCATATGTCAATGAGAAACTGTGAAAAAGAAGGACAGGTTTGTAGGTAGGTCCAGATGTTCAGAGGGAGACCAGTACGGAGTGCCACAAATGAGAAAGGATAAGCGAGTAAGGAGCACTTGCATCGGGATAGTATGGACCGCTTTGAAAGACTGACACACACGGAGCAAGTGGAAGACATTCAAATGCATGAAAGCTGAGCGATTGGTCTGGGTGGAAAAATGTCTGGCACGACTGAGAGCTCTGCAAAGCTTCAGAAGAGGCAGTCAAAAAATGGAGGCTCCAGCAGACTCTCCATCAACCCTCTCTGAGTGACCTCCCTTGTACGTTTCTGTCAAGCTCTTAGCAGAACAAAGAAGCTGGATGCTAAGCAAATCATCATACAAAGCGAGAGAGCAAGCCGCGCTTCCTTAACTGACCTGCAGGTATTCCCAAGTCTCCGTCCACCAATACCTGCAAACACGGAGGGACAGGCGTTCACGCTTTGTGCAGTCAAGGAAGCACTTCTGTCCAGCTTATTCTGCACGTACAAGGTCCCAAAGAAAAACCCAAGAGCCTAAGAAGCAGCGGGTCTGGACAGGCTGACCTGGGGGTTGACCTCGGGGTTCCAAGACTGTGACCTGCAAGGAAAGAGTAAGGAGAGCGATGAGGGCAACAGTACTTTAATACCTAGATAAGGCTGGCAGCCCTTCCCCGCTTGAACAGAAAGAGAAGCAGCAAGCAGGAAGACGTTGGAAATAAGACTAAGACGGCTGGTGTCCACTGGACCCACCTCTAAGCTCCACTTCGTGCCGACCCGAGGGGACCCAGCAACACCCGTCTCCTCCAGAGCCCCGAAAGTGCACTCCCGGAAAAAGAGTCAAAACCGAGAAAACGCTCTGTCAGACATCTTCTAAAACCGTCAGAAGACATCTGACAGAGCGCTTTTTGTGGCAACATTTATGTGAGAAAAGTCCGTTTGCCCAGAGGTTCAAAACTCCACAGTTTTGAACCTGTGGACCTTCAAGATGGACAAGAGACTTCAGACTTGATTATTGGCCGACAGAAGCAAAGTCGGCTGCATGCGTCGAAGGGACAGGGTGCCGCCACCCCCTCTGGCCCCGTGGCGGCGCCTCCTGGACCCACGATGAGCCCATGTTTGGACCTGGCGGCGGGGGTGTTTGACCCCCCTTGCCTAAGGTTCAGAAGTGCGGACTTCTGAACCTCGGGGGGGGGGGGCACTCGACTGGCACTCGTCTGTATGCGACTTTGAAGGAAAAAGGTCTGGCTTCTCGTGTAAGTATGAAAGCGTGTGATAAGATTAGACATGTGTGCCGTCAATGCAGAGAGGTGAATGCACTCATGAAGAGAATCCCTCAGAAGAGCAAGGAAGGCATGGCAAAGGAAAAATTTAATGATCGCATCATTCATGATGTGCTTTTCTTGCCTGGTGATAAGCCTGCCTCTGTGATTGTCGATTCTGCGTCTGGCCGTGTGTCTGGAATGATTCTTCCCTCGAAAGGAAAAGCTGCCCATCATCTGACTGGTTGGTATTGGAAGTGGGAGAGACTGGCTGAGAAATTGAAAATAAAAGCAAAGCCCCAGATTGTCTGCACAGACAACGAAAAAGAATTCATTGGGGAAAAGAAAGGCCAGTATGAATATGTATGTGACCAGGAGACCATCGTTCATCAGAGAGGCCCTAGGAGAGGCCCTGTGTATACACTGCAGCCGCGAGGGAAGGCAGAGAGAATGAATCGCACGATCAAGCGTCTCCTCTGGAAGTTGCTCTCTGACTTGGATCTGCCTCGTTACTGTGGCAAATGGCTCTTCAATGGTGTGATCGATGCATTGAATGAGTATGTGTGCAGTGCGACTGGTATGTCACCTGACTCTTTTATATTGACTCTTTTATATTTGGTTCTGAGGCTGCCCATTCCATTTCTCCAATCTCTGTTGGTGATCGTATTGTGGTGACTGACCCTCGCCCCCTCCCCTCGTCTGGCTTGCCTGTGCATGGGAAGGAAGGAATTTTTTGTGGTGTCGAGAGTGAGTCTTGCGTGATGGTGATTGTGAAGACAGAGAATGGACGTGGGTGGAAGCCTTTGCGTGTGCATCTGAGTGGTGTTTCTTTGATTGAATGGTATGGGTTGAATGCTTCCCCTGACCTCGCAGAGTTCGGAGGTGCGGCAGCTGCACCTACCGATGATGTGGATCGTTTTTCTGACTTCTCTTTCGATGATGATGGAGAGGTTGATGCCAATGCGATGGGGGGTGCTGACCCTGTTGCTGTCCTCTCTTCTTCTCGTGCGCAGGCAACTTTCTTCGATGGTGTTTCCGCTGCGGCTGTCCGTCAGTTAGAGCACGTCATGGGGAGTCAGCCAACAAGTGTTTCTACACCGTTTTCTCTTCCTTTTTAGGGTGCTGCAGGTTTGCGTCTTCCAGCCGGCCAACTGGAAGCACGAGCCCAGCAGCAGGGGGTGGAGAGCGAGCAGGAAGAGGCAAAGCAGTCGGGACGGGACGCTGCACCAGCTGCTGAGTCTGAAGAGACAGAGAGGGAGGAAGAGATTGTTCTGCCAGACATCCCTGATGATGATTCTCTCTTTGGGGCGAATCTTCTGAAGTCTGATAGCGAAACCGCTGCAGCCAGCTTGCTTGCTCGCGAGAGTGGGCCAACCAGCAGCAGAGAAGAGAAGGGAGTGCAGGTAGCACAGGAAGATGAGGGAGTGCAAGAGGCATGCCATTGGAACGATGGGAGGAAGAGGAAGAAAGAAAAGAAGGAAAAGGAAAAGAGAGTCACGCGTCTGTCGGTTGATAAGAAAGTTATTGACGTCATGATGGTATATGTGAATCCCCGAAAAGGACATGTCATGGCAACGGAAGAAGAAGTAAGAAATGGAAGTCATGATGGAGCCATGAGAGAGGAACTGAAGAGTTTTCAGAGAAATGAGGTCTTCAAGGTGGGGGGTATGCGAGTACCCGCAAGGAGACGGGTGATAAAGATGCGGTGGGTTTTAACCTGGAAGATGAAAAGTGGAGAGAGAGCCCCCAAGGCTAGTCCCAAAGGCTAGATTGGTGTGTAAGGGCTTCTAGGATGACAGAAAGAACGTTGAAACCTACAGTGGGACGGCAGCTTGGTGGGCGTTGCTTGTCTGTTTTGTGTTTGCTTCGAGTAAAGGATGAAAGGTAGGAAAGTCGGACGTTCGCACAGCATTTTTGACTGCACCGATTTCCGATGATGTGTTTGTGCAGCTGCCAGGCCGGGTTCCTGAGGGGTCACCCAAAGGGTTCACGTCTAGTGAGGTAAGTCAATTGCTGCGTACGATGTACGGTCTGAAAGATGCGCCTTGCCTCTATGGTCAGCACTTCAAACGGATTGCTGGAGAGTGTGGATGGGAAGAAGTGACTGAAAGCGTGTTTGTGAAGAAGGAGGCAGGAAGCGTGAAGGCTGTGATAGCTGTTCATGTCGATGATTTGTTTATGTTCTCTAATGATCCCGTGCATAATCTCGAGCCTCTGCGCAAGCGTCTTAAAATGGATGAGCCTGAGATTCTTGAGTGTGGGGGTGAGATGCATTAGGTTACACAGGGATGGAGGTGAAGAGAACAGAGGAAGGCTTTGCTCTCTCGCAGAAAGCTTACCTCGAATCAATCCCTGTGTAAAAGGAAGACCTTCCCCGCAAGTCTTTGTCTCCTGAACTCATTGAATCATCAGTAGAAGAGGAGACAGACGAATCTTTTGTCAGTGTCATACAGAAAGTGATGGGTGTGCTTGGTTAGGTTTGTCGCACGACTGCCGATCTTGCATATCTGTTCAGCGAGCTCTCTCATTATAATTCTCGCCCTTCTGGTTCAAAGCTTGTGGCTGCTTTACTTGCATTGATTCGCGCGCGTGAGAAGGGTGACTGCCTGCAGTTCAGCGGAGTGGATGATCCGAAGCTTGCTCTCTTTGTTGATACTGCGTATTCTCTTTCTCGCTGTGAAGGGAGAGGGGGGTTTGAAGCGTATCTGGTTGACAAGAAGGAAAGCATCGCGAACATGAGGTTCTCGAATCTTGTGGCATAGAAGAGTAAGAGAATCAAAAGAAAACTGATTTCTTCCACCTCTGCAGAGTTGTATGCGCTTGTAGATGACGTGAAGCAGTCGTTCTAATGGAAGCGACTTGCTGAGGCCCTCTGGATGAAGCCTCTGGAGGTTGAGGTTTACACTGACAGCGCTCCTCTGATGAAGCAGTTGGAAAGTGGACAGTCCAGATGGGAGCCTCGCATGGATGGTCTGTTGGCGTATGTGCGTCAAGAGCTGAGAGCCTTGAAGGCAAAGGTACTGTGGGTACAGATAGACAGACAGAGAGCGGACAGACACATGAAGTATAAGATGGAGAGGGACAGAGGAAGTCAAGCTCCCAAGTTTGTGCAGAAGCAGATAAAAGGAGATAGAAAGGTTCTGGATTTTGCGAAGGCGTGCAGAGGAAAGCGAAAGAGTGACTCTCGTGGTAGCTCTCGAGTCAGGGGGTGATTGTTGGGATTTCTCCCTGGGCCGCTTTCCGGGGCCGTTGGCAGTAGGCCGCGCGCGCATAGAGAGGCGTGATGCACAGAGATGCAGTGTTGCAATGTAGCAATGCATAGCAATGCATGCAGAAACTGATCGATCCATCGTAGCGTATATCTCTGGCTAAAGCCAAGATAGACGGCCTCTCCTATGAACCTGAAAGTATGAAGGAATCTTTATCACCTATAATAATTTTTATTAGTACAATTTCTATGTTAACCCAGATGTCAGCTTGTATGTTTTTGTTCAATGTTCACACAACCTTGTGACACAATCTAGGACACAATCACATAGAGGGCGAACTAGAAGGCGAACGAGCCTGGAAAGAAATTGGTTTTTTTCGACTTGAATTAGTGTGAATTCTATCAGTGCAAATTAGTGCAACCTCTCTTTCAGGTTTTGGCCAGAACAGGGATCGAGATGAAGGAATACCACCGCCATGCCCTCTATACCCTTCTTATGTGACCCGGTCGATCGATCTTCCGTTCTGTGCATGCCCCCTTCATTCTTCTTTCTCTACCCTTTTTCTTTGACCGTCAATTCAAAAAGGCTCTATGAGAAGAGGCAATGATAAGAAACAATACGGCATGCATGTCTCCGAGGCTGCCTGTATAGAGAGAGGACAAAGGGGCTCTCCAACTACTTGCCTCTCCTTACACCTCATCTCTGCGTGAACGGCCCTGCAGAAACAGGGATCCATGCGGCCCTCCCTCTTCCGTGGAATACCTGCACCCACGGCGAAGAGAAGAAAACGCAGGCAGAACGCAAAGGAAAGAAGTTGGGGAAAGTGAGGCAGTAGAGAGACGACTGAGTAAGGAAGGGAACTACGACGCTCATGAAAAGCAAACAAGTCGCAGAGCAAGGCCTCCGATCTTCCCATCCGTGCCCTCTCTCCCTTCCTTCGTCAAACTCCTCTTCTTGCCAGTCCTTTCCGAAACCGAACGAGGCAAATCCTTCTGGCACTCGAGTCAACTTCAGCCAAGAGAGTCTCAGGCAAGAACCCCACACCACTCCACTACAGTCCCTCTAGCTCTCCACCTCGCGTTCGACCCACCCACCCACCGACCTGTGAGACCTCCTCCAGCATCTGTCAAGGCAAACACACCTACTGTGCAAAGCAGTCCCCCCTCCTGGCACAGATTGCACTACTACTGCTTGCATGCATGTAACTGCACCCTTTCCTTCGCATCACAAAGAGAGTGCTCTCTTCTGTCTGGCGATACCACCTGCAGTTGAAGCCTTTCGCAGTCTGCACTCCTTGCACCGAGAGCGTATTCTCCCATGCTCACAAATGGAGCCGCCCCCACACTCCTTGCACGTCGAGCGTATTCTCTCATGCTCACAAATGGAGCTGCCCCCACACTCTTTGCACGTCGAGCGTATTCTCCCATGCTCACAAATGGAGCTGCCCCCACACTCTTTGCACTTAGGGCGTTCTCTCCCATGCTCACAAATGGAGCGTCCCCCGCAGTCTTTGCACTTAGAGCGTCGTCTCCCATGCTCACAAATGGAGCTGCCCCCACACTCCTTGCACTGAGAGCGCATTCTCCCATGCTCACAAATGGAGCTGCCCCCACACTCCTTGCACTGAGAGCGTCTTCTCCCATGCTCACAAATGGAGCCGCCACCACACTCTTTGCAGTAATAGCGTTCTCTCCCATGCTCACAAATGGAGCCGCCACCACACTCTTTGCACGTCGAGCGTATTCTCCCATGCTCACAAATGGAGCGTCCCCCGCAGTCTTTGCACTTAGAGCGTCGTCTCCCATGCTCACAAATGGAGCCGCCACCACACTCTTTGCAGTGATAGCGTTCTCTCCCATGCTCACAAATGGAGCCGCCACCACACTCCTTGCACTGAGAGCGTCTTCTCCCATGCTCACAAATGGAGCCGCCCTTACACTCTTTGCACTTAGAGCGGTCTCTCCCATGCTCGCAGTGGTACCGAGTTCGCATCGAAGGGCGGCACAGTGGGCACTTAGAAACCGATCGTAAGTGAATGCAAAGGCCAACCACCCTCTCCAACGCCTTTTGACGCTTCGATGTCGCTTTAGTGTCATTGCCTTTGTGCCCGTCCCTGCAGAGTCTTTCGGGAGACGCGTGTCCCATCTATCTTGTGACGTGCACACATGTACCACAAACCACGAATGAATATGCAGATGAAGCCGCTGAATTCTTATCGAGGACATTTGTCTTCGATCCTCAGAATGGCCTTTTGTGTCTGACTTCGACCGAAGCTCAGTGCCGCCCTTCCTCTCTCCATTCTTCGAGCTTTCCCTTGGGGAGAGCAACTCATGCAGTCATTCAAATGCGCTTATGTCCTGAGCCTGACTGCTGATTTCTTTCTCTCGGTCGGATTCGCAGACGCGAGCCAGGAGTTTCCTTCCTTGAACGCGCAAAGGAGAAGAGAAACAGGAATCGGAGCTGACTAGGATACCCAACTTAGCGTGAGGCATTCAGAAGAGACCAGCAGCAAAGCACATCCTATTTCTTCTTCTTGCCTTTTCCACAGTTCTGCTTTCTTCTTCACTCATCAACTGACGGGACCGACATGCTAAGTGAGCAGAGTGCAACAATATAGAAAGACGACACTGAGGAATAAATGTTCTTTACTTGGGGAACCATCTCTTCATTCTGTCATTTCGACCGGTGCTTTCACAGATAGACAGCCAGGGAAAACAGAGCGCGAAAGATCACTCACCGACGGTGCTTGAGCCCTACATGGATGTGGAGTCCCCTGCTGGTCTCGAAAAGCCCTCCACACTCATTGCACTTCCACAACTTCGCAGTCTCTGTCTTTCCGTCCCCTTCACCCCCTCCTGAGAGACCCCCAATGACGGGCATCTCCACTAGCACTTCCTCGCCGTCTCCCCTCCAGGACGCCTTTAGCGGCTCTTCGTCTCGTCTCCCTTCTCTTTCTGCCTCAGGCCTCCCTGCCCCTCGCACCACTCTCCGTGTCAACTTCCGCCGCTTCTCGTTCGTCTTTCCGGCGGAGGAAAAGGAAAAGGAGGGATCAAGGGGGGGCTGCAGAGAGCTTGAGCGTGAAATAGTCTTCTTGTGCTGGTCTGACTCGGAGACAGAGGCAGCAAGCACAGAGCGGACACCAGGTGAAGCGGAGACGGAAGTCACAGCTGGTACAAACAAGAAAAGGAGACGCGGCATTTCCCTCCTGTGGCGACGGCCCCCGAATGAGCCGCTCTCCCCACACTGCAACCGCATCTTTGTGCTCCTCCTGCGCCAATCCCGAAGCAGCCGTCTCCGAAGTACGGAGGAGGAGACTTTCTTTGGCCTGTCGCGCAGGAAGACCCCGGTAACGACAACCAGCAGAAACGAAAACAGCATGAAAAAAAGCAGCGACATCAAGTGCAAGTCTCGATTTGTTGAAGGAGGAACTCTCGTTTGCTGTATGTTTGCAAAAAAGCGGCGCAGGAGACAGAATCTGCGCAAAATCAATGAAGCACAGCTGATCTCAGACTTTCGACGTCGATCACCAAAGAAGATGTGCAGCATCAGCGGCTCACTTTTGACTGGTTGGCCCTTCGCCCCCTCTTTGTCGGTTGCCTTGTCTGTCAGAGAACATGAGAACATATGGGATGAGGATGGATGATCGAGGCGCCTTTAATTTGCATATGCCTTTTGCTGAAGACACAGGTTGCAGGAGGCGCCCGCCGCGCGCGGTTGCCCCGGCACCCCCCCCGGCCCCCAAATCCGCCACACCCACAGACCCCTTCGCGTAGCTTCAGATTCAGAACAGATGGGACGAACCGGAACCTTTTGACAGACTAGGCTAGATCCGCCCCTCATACACGGGGACGCGGCATGCATAACAAAAACCTCAATCACATCGCGTAGCTTCAGGAGAGAGAAATCAACAAACTAGGTTAGATCCGCCTCTCATATATGGGGACGCGGCATGCATGAAAAAACCCTCAATCATCGTAGAGAGACGACATAACAAGAAACCATAGATAAGTGTCGACGGGAGCTTGAGCTTGAGCTTTGTGATCGTCTGTACGTCCTGTTTTGTATTCGATTTGGCATTGTCTTTCCTGGTTCCCTTTCGTGCGTATGCGGTTCTTTGGTGTGTTTTGTTCTTCAGTATTTCTTCGTGCAACGCCGTGCTTTCGCTTGAACATGCCACCGCAGAGTTCGTTTTCCCGTATTTCGCTGATCGATTGCTGCGGCCCAGTCATCTTGTCAAGCCGCCCTAGGGTTTTTACGGTGCTCTGACTTTCTAGTTCCTAGCATACCTATGCATGTCGAATTTCACCGGTGTTTTATACTGGGCGGTGAGCTCTGTGATGATGAGTGTCAAAAAGTAAAAAAAATAAAGAAAAAAGAACAGTTGTAGAAAGACTTTAAAGTGATTCGATCTATGCTTTTTGTTAAACGCTCACCAAGAGGTTTGAGTCACACCTCACACATTTGATTATTATTGGGGTGAGATTATACAGGATTTGGCGGGATAGTACGGGATAGAGCGTAACTTGCTGCGCAAAATTAATCAACATTAATCCTAACAAGTCAGTTCACGCGCATTGCACGCACAGTTAAGTGAGTACATGTATAAGTGCATATGCCATTGCAGGAACTCACTTATCCGGCGGCAGCTGCAAACCCCATGACGTGCATAGACGAGTGGTACGGGCCATACAATGCGCGCAGAACCATCTATGGAATACCTCACATTTTCTAGGATTTTGCGCCTTCTGGGCCCCCATTTAGCTCGACATTTCTTACATTTTTATTTTAGACAGGATTATAATACACATACAGATATATTTTTTTTATAAAATAAATTTTAACATGCATGGTCTTTATCTAGTAAGCCTTTTGTCTAATCTTAATCCTAATGTTTTAGTTAGTTTTATATACCAGTACAATTTTAATACTGTTTTTATATTTTAGTTATTTTACTTTGATTTTATTTCACTTTAATTGTAGATATAATTATACATAATACATTGTAAAATAAACGAAAACCTTCTCAAAAACATATAAATTACCACTATTTTTTTCAATCCTTTACCTAAAATTCAAGACCGAATAAAATCAGCTCTTTCATACATGATTCTTTATTCTATCTTAAAAGCAGTTAAAGACGTAAAACGATGTAAATTTATGTTCACTTAAACTTGGAAATGAATGTACTTAAGTCCGCATCGGTATGAGCGAAGTATAAGAAAATTGTAGAGACAATCTATACCATTACTGTACGGCCATAACAGCAAAAGGTAGAGCCCGAAGCGATGAGATCCCGGGCCCAGTAGACGAGCCGTTTCCCTTTGAATGAAACCAATTGGCTTATCCTTCTGGACGACTGAACCGCAAAGAAAGGCATGCAGTGCAGGAATGGGAGGAATCGATAGATCAGAGATCGGTGCCAGAGCGTCGAACACCTGGGACGTAGAAAGGACTTAAGGCAATGCTGCAAGGAACGCAAACCAAAAAGATGCCCACCTGGAGGGGACACCATACCAGCGGCAGAAAGATCAATCCCAGTGGCGGAAAGATCAATCACGTGTCAGGAGAAATTGTGTGCGCATGCATTGGTGTTCACGCACGTATTATCTGACACATCCGGCAACGAACTGGCGATCGGCTCGTCCTGCAAACATCGATGCAGCACGTTGCAGCAGGATTGGGTTCCAAAACTTCTTGCTTGTCTGATGCTTGTCTGACGGCGTCAGCTGACATTCTTCAAACGTGAAACGAGAGAGATGCAAAGGGGG
>JAHBMJ010001750.1:11615-26611 GCA_018398765.1 Chromera velia
GGGGGGGGGGGGAGACAGAAAGACGGAAACACGGAAACAAAGAAAGACAGGCAGACAGACAGAAGGAGAGAAAGAAAGCAAGAAGGAAGGGAGGAACGAAAAAAGGAAGGAACGGAGGAACGAAGAAAGGAAGAAAAGAAAGATAGACAGAAAGAAAGATACAAAGACGGACAGACCCACGGACGGACGGAGAGACAGAAAGAAACTCAGACTACATGGTTTTTTTCTTTTTCCTTTCATTTACTCATTCACTCACGACAATCCACTGCCTTTTCTGGCTTTCGCAAAGACACCGTTTCGTCCATACCCCGACGGTCCTTTTCAGGCAGGCGAGTTTTGCTTTTGGGGGCTCATTTCATTCATTTTCGCAGCAGCAGCACACTTCCGCAGGAGGTTCTCTTCTTGTGCGCCCCCCCCGCCAGAAAGACAGACAGACAGACAGACAGCAGACAGACAGAAGGAAGGGAAGGAAGGAAGGAAGCAAGCAAGGGAAGGAAGGAAGGAAGGAAGGAAGAAAGAAAGAAAGAAATGAAGGAAGGAAGGAAGGAAGGAAGGAAGGACGGACGGACGGAAGGAAGGAAGGAAGGAAGGAAGGAAGGAAAGAGGAAGGACAGGCTGGAGAAACAGAGGGAGGAAGATAGACATTCCCTTGCAAACAAATGCGCCTCTATGAAGTTCTCAGGGGCATGTCTGGGGGGGGAGGCATCTTCTTTTCTTCTTTCTCTTTGCACATTCTGAACTGCCTTTTTCGTTTTGTCGCAATTCATTTAACACGGTGACTTTCTTCTCTCTCAGTTTCTCGATGCAGCTTCGGTCAATCTTCTTTCCCTTTGTCTTCTTCCTTCTTTGTCTCAATTGAGGGAGTCAAAACAGGTAGATTTTCTTCCATTGTGCCTCAACTCATTCATGCAGTGAATGGAATCAACGAACGAAAGAACGAACGAACGAAAGAAAGAAAGAAAGAAAGAAAGAAAGAAAAGAAAGAAAGAAAGAAAAGAAAGAAAGAAAGAAAGAAAGAAAGAAAGAAAGAAATGAAGGAAGGAAGGAAGGAAGGAAGGAAGGAAAGAGGAATGACGGGTTGGAGAAACAGAGGGAGGAAGATAGACATTCCCTTGCAAACAAATGCGCCTCTATGAAGTTCTCAGGGGCACGTCGGGGGGGGAGGCATCTTCTCTTTTTTCTTTCTTTCTCTTTGCACATTCTGAACTGCCTTTTTCCTTTTGTCGCAATTCATTTAACACAGTGACTTTCTTCTCTCTCAATTTCTCCATGCACCTTTCGGTCAATCCTTCTCGCTTTATCTGCTTCGTTCTTTGTCTCAATTGAAGGAATCAAAACAGGTTAGATTTTCTTCTGTTGTGCCTCAACTCATTCATGCAGTGAATGGAATCGATCGTCTCAGGGTGATTCTCTCCCAACATCTTCTTTCTCACGCGCACGGCCTCTTCAAACCTCTGCAGTGCCTCTAAATGTCTCCCTAGCCTCTTGAGTGCTCCAGCCATGCTGTGGAGAGTCGAGGCAATTTTCGGATTCTCGTTCCTAAATATTTTCATCCTCACTCGCAGAGCTTCCTCGTACATCTCCATCGCCTCTGGGTACATCTGCAAACCCTACAACGTTTCTGCCATGCTGTGGGTAGACGACGCTGTGGTAGGATGTTCGTTTCCAAGTTTCTTTTTCCGAACTCTCAACGCCTCTCTGCACTTCGGCAAGGCCTCTTCATACTTTCCCTGCAACAGCAGCACACCTACCATATTGTGGAGGGCTGACGCAACTGCAGGGTGCTCGTCTCCGAACACCTTTCTCTGTATTCGCAGAGCTTCTTCAATCTTTTGCATGGCCTCCTCATACTTCCCTTGATGACTCAAGACCAACGACAGACCTTCGAGTGCGTAGGCTGTCTCGGCATGATCATCCCCAAAAACCTTCTTCCTCACCCGCAACACCTCCAAATGCTTTCGCATCGACTCCTCATACACCCCCCGAATCTGACACAACATTGCCATGCGACGAAGAGTTGAGACTGTCTCGGCATGCTCACTGCCGAAGACCTTATACTGCACTCTCAAAGCCTCTTCATACCCCTGCATTGCCTCATCGTACCTTTCCTGCCTGTGCCGCACTGCCGCCATTTGTTGCACAGTGGCGGCAGTCTCCACGTGCTCATCCCCCAAAACTTTCCGCTTCACGCGCAGAGCCTCCTCGTACTTGCCTATTGCTTCCTCATACCTCGCCTTACTATGGTACACTCTGCCGATTTTATGGACAATCGAAGCCGTCTTGGCGCTTTCGTCGCTGCACAATCGCTTTGTGATGTTGAGAGCCTCTGCATACCTCTCCATGGCCGCATCATACTCTCCCTTTTCCTGGAACAGCGCAGCTCTGACGCACAGAGCGCGACTAAGAAGACGATCTGTATCATCTGGCTTCGTCTTGCCGTCTCCTTGCTCTTGCGCACGTGCACAGTCGAGCAAGAACTCTGAGAGCGCCTCCCGTCTCTCAAGAGAGACACGGGCAGGGTCCAGCAGGTCGAAGCACTCACAGAGACGCGACAGAATGGGGAGAGGAATGGCGGAGGACGTTTCTTTCAGACGACGGACAGCCTTGTCACTGAAGATGTAGTAATCGAAACCGTCCCTCGACAGATTAAACTGTGCGAGTGCGTCTGCAGCCCTGGGTCCTCTGTAGTCCCCCCCCATCTCCTTCAAGGCGTCCACAAAGAACTCCAGAATCTCCGCATCGTTCTGAGCTGCACACAAAAATACACATAGAGCGCATGCAGGTGTCGTCTTCCATCAGACACAGGCATTCAAGTCGATCGAGGACCGACGGAGACGGCGAGACGGGGAGACGGAAGATGATGCGACAGACTTGCATCGCTCTCAGAGAGGAGGCCGGTTCCAAAGGTTGTGGTGGACAATGAAGGTCTCTCCCTGGTTCGACGTGTACGCCCTCCCCAGAGCAGAGTGTCCGTCTCTGCGGTGGGCGCCCCAAGAGAAGAAGCATTCAACATGCTCAGGCTACGGCCGGCAAGCCGTCTCCATCTCTGCATGGAAGCTGTGCCACTAAGACGGCCGTCTATCTCCCGGCATTTTCCCTTCCCTCCGTGCCATTCCAGAGAAGATACTTGCGAGGTTTTCTCTTACGTCTGAATCCATCCCACATGGTCCGATACCGAACAATTGTCGGGGTATGGACTTCTGGTACACTTCGGGTGATTGTGCGGGGGAAAACATGTATGGTGAACAACCCACCTCTTGAGCAGCTCTTCCTGCGTGTGAGACGGCGGGCGGGGGAGGCGCGGACGCGGCGCCCGTGCCTAGTTTCATGGCGGCCGGCCTAGCTCTCCGTGGGCTACCTTTCTGGGCCCTAGGCCGAAACTGGCACAGCACAAAAACCTAGGCAAAAACCATGTCAAAAATTTCTCTTTCATATTTTTAAGGCGAAGAAATCTCGATACGCTCCCCTGCCAGTGCAGGTCTCGAACGCACGTGTGCATGCTTTGACAGTGTTGTAATAAAAAAAATTCTTAGTAAAATTTATTTTTTCATACACAAAATATCAAGAGAAATTGAAGAAGAAAAGAAATTTAAAAGTGAGGAGCTTATGACAAAAACAAACAGCCGTGTACAGCCGTGCCCTAACAGAGAAACGTGTTTAAGTCGCACAGTCGGTAGCAATATGAGCCAGTGGGGGAATAAGAGAGTGAAAAAAAAATATTAAAAGGATAATAACAATCAATCAATCAATCAAGCATGTTGTTTTAAGTTTTTTTTTTTTTAATGTATTTTTCTTATTTTTATAAAACCGATAGTCTTTACAAGTCACAACATCTTACAGGCTGCAGATTCAAAGCGGTTTAGCTCTCGCCTCGATGGATGGTCTACTCTTTCGCCCTCGATTCTGGCCTCAAAAACATGTCTGATATGTCATAAAACTGCTCCTAACGTGTGTGGTCGGCGGTCGCTTGAGCTGTTTCCTCTCTGTACACAAAGTTACCGATGAATACGTTGCAACAGTCTATGTGGACTTTCAGCCCCTACTAATTGACAGCCACTGAATCTCTAACTGCTTTCTCTTTTCGCTCTTGGAGACAGAACCCATTCCAATTCCTCGACGGGCATTACCACTCTGCGGACAACCCTTTGCGGATGCCCATTTCGATGAATCACATCCCTCCATCCCGTAGGTTTTCACGCTGCCTCGTCACCTGAGAATTGAGGCCAGAATGCGGCGAGGGGGCTCGAAGTCCGATCGTGAGTGCATTGCCTGCATGTCAAACAGGGGACCAAAAGGGTGTACACAAAAGCCTCCACAAGAGTATGAAGAAAAGTCGGAATGGAGAGGAAGACCATGTGCCACCTTTTTTTAAATGGCATGGGAAACATGCAGGTGGCTATAGAATCGAGGATCAACATCTTGCACATGCTTTGTACCTGCACATACACACACACACACACACACACACACACACATACATATAATTGTCACGGGGCAATCTAGGAGAAGCCCTCTCTGAGCAAGATCCGACGTGTCTCTCTTTTCTCAACCAATGTTGAAGAACAAGTGAGGGAAGGACAGAATCATACCAAAAACAAGAGGAAACACGCGCGCGAGCAACCGGGGAAGAACCCATACAGATTATGCTGTGCATACAGACCGGCTGACTATACACCGAACTCAACCCAAGTAGACCCACACAATGACAGAGCAAAGAAGAACAAGCAATTCACCCCCTTCGCTGTTCATTACTGTTTACTTACACGGACGAACGTGCGAGCGCCTATCAAAGTCCCTTACCTGCCCCGTCCATCCCCCCAAGCCTACCTGAAGATTGTCCACCAGCAGCACGTCTCCTTTCTGCCACCCAAACTTGGCCTTCTCCTCTTCCGTCACCCTCACGACCTCTGCCATCGCCTCCTCGTTGAGAAACGTGCCGTCCTTCCCGAGAACGATGGCCTTTTTCGAGACGTTGCGGCTGTCGTTCCATCCAGTGTACGCGGCAATCACCTGCATCCATCGGTACATGGGGACAGTCAGAAGTTTCTTTGCGTTTATGCATCGACGACCGTGCAATTCAGCAAGAACCTAACACACAAAGACACAACAATGGCTCAGAACCAGTGACAGAACACACTGAGCTCCTGTCTTCGGGGCCCCCTAGAAACACCGAATCACACACACACACACACACACACACACAAGAGAGGAAGAACGAGGGAGGGAGAGAGAAAGAGAGAGAGAGAGAGACAGACGATATCGTCCTTTTTTTTCCTTTTTCTCTTCCTTTCTTTCAGAAGACAGAGAGACAGACATAGAGACATAGAGACACAGAGATAGAACCAGTCTTGCCGTCCGAACTTTCTCAAAAAGAAGAAGCCTGGATTGCTGAAGATATGGACACAGAGTGATGAAGCAATCTGCTTTGCTTTGGCGTACTTGATTGAAGAATTGGGGTCGCTGTGTGAGGGGATGCTTCTTCACTGCAGGCAGGGGCTTTGTGATTGTCTTCAGGTCTCCATTCGGCAACCACTCCCACTCATATCCGTCTGCCTTCATGCGTTCCTCTGCCTCTTCTCGCGTCTCCACCTTGAACGTCGACTTCCACCCCCTTCCAAGCGCAGAGGTAGGATCGCTCTCCTCAGGCGCCACTCGGATGTATCGAACGCCCTGCTCCTCCAGGGCAGCGACAAACTCGGGGTGCTTCTCTCGAACTCGCTCCAGCACTCTGAAGGAGAGCACTATCGGAGTCTCGCCTCCACGGGCCGCCGGGCGTTCGCAGAAGAAGAGGAGCTTCGTTGGGTACTCTGGGAGTTGTGCCATCTCGTGGTGCCTGCAGACGCGTTCAGGCAGATGAGGGCAAGCAACACCGCACTCAGACGGATCGACTGAAAAAAAACAAATGATATTGTTTGAATGAAAGGCAAAAAAACCTGGGAGACCAGAAACAGGAAAAGAGGAGCTGAGTGCAACTCCATCGAGATGCAAAAAAAGCTTTCGTTCCTCCTCTACCTCCTGCTGACCATGGAATTTTCTCGCTGGGGGGCGATTCGTTGGCGGTGAAGACGACGTCTCTGACGACGTTGGTTCTCACGGCGTTCCCCCCAATGTACGGGAAGTTTTCCTCTCCGAGGGCCCTGCAGATACGAACGTTACATTCGCATTTGCTCTAGTCATGCACACACACGTGAAGAGCGCGGACGCCCAAACGGCGAAAGTATGGGAAGGGAAAACTGACTCTACGAAGGCCGCAAAGTCTTCAGGAGTCTGGATCGGAAAGTCTCTGAAGAGAACGGCGCCATACTTTGTCAGTTCGCCCTTCAGAGCCTCCGCATTTGTTGACAGCCAGCTGATGACGTCAGAACTTGTGCTGAGACCTGTCTGGGGTTTCAAAACGAGAGGGAAGGGCACACCATCAAATGTTCTTTGCCCATCACACTCGGAGACGGAGACGTTCGGAATGGTTGCGGGGGGCATGGTGTTGCCGGAAATTCAAGGGCTAAAAGCAGGGAAAGGGTGAAAAGTACATCCACAGATTTATGCGGGTCGTAAAAAGACTGTTCTCCGTCAAAAATGCCAACGATTGTGTGCACACTTGAGGCAGTAAACGAGAAGCGTCTGTTCAAAACATGAGATCACCGACCGATGTTGTCCCGTTGCTGGTGACGCAGACTGATGCAGACTGACCCTGTGAGATTGACGCACGCGCCGTGGATGCCGCGGGGCAGATCGGGGCAGTTTTCTGCATGCCACGGGTGACGGGTGGCCCCGGAAAGCGAAGCGGGGGGCACTTACAAAACAGAAATGGCCCCGGAAAGCGAAGCAGGGGGCACTTACAAAACAGAAATGGCCCCGGAAAGCGAAGCGGGGGGCACTTACAAAATAGAAATACCCCAGCCCACGCATGCATGCATGCACGCGCAGTGTCTTTCGCCAAAAATCTGACGTAAGCAAGCTTGCGAACGGCCCCGGAAAGCAAGAAAAATGAGAACTGAACGATTGACGCACGCCGGCCAGCCTCGCGCCGACCTCCCCCCCCCCTGCGGGAAAAAGCATGCGCGGAACCCCCCCCTCCTCCGGGAAGAAAGCCTGGGGGGGCATCTGATGTACGCATAGCCCAAATTCAGCCTTTCGGGGCCAGATTTTTGGTGAAAGACATTGCGTGTACATACATACATGCATGGGCTGGGGTATTTCTGTTTTATAAGTGCCCCCCGCTTCGCTTTCCAGAGCTACCCGGCCCCGAAAAGCTGAATTTACGCCATGCGTGTATCAAATGGGGTTCAGATCGACCCTTACCCCTGGGTTTTTTTCCCGGGGGGGAGGGAAAGTTCCGCAGCTTTTCCCGCGAGGGAGTAGGGGGGGGNGGGGGGGGGGGGGGAAGGGTGGTCAACTGGCCGGCGTACGTCAATCATGCAGTTATCATTTTTCTTACTTTGCGGGGCTGTTCGCAAGCTTGCTTACGTCAGATACCCCAACCCACGTGTGACCCTGGAAAGCGAAGCAGGGGGCACTTACAAAACAGAAATACCCCAGCCCACGCGTGCATGCATGCACGTAACGTGTCTTTCACCAAAAACCCGGCCCCGAAAGGCTGAATTTGGGCCATGCGTACGTCAGATAGGTTCTTACCCCCGGGTTTTTTTCCCGAGGGAAGGGGGGGTTCTGTGCATACTTTTTCTCCACAGGAGGGGGGGGTCGGCGCGAGGCTGCATGGCCGGTGTGCATATGTCAATCGTGCAGTTATTATTTTTCTTACTTTCCGGGGCCGTTCGCAAGCTTGCTTACGTCAAATGCATGCATGCACGCAACGTGTCTTTCACCAAAAACCTAGCCCCGAAAGGCTGAATTTGGGCTATGCGTGCGTCAGATGGGTTGTTACCCCCGGGCTTTTTTCCCGAGGGAGGGGGGAGTTCTGCGCATGGTTTTTTCCCGCGGAGGGGAAGGGGTTAGCGCAAGGCTGCATGGCCGGCACGTAACGTTGTGAGGCTAGCCAGCCGCGCAACGGCACGCGAAGCAGCCTGTCAGGCCGTATCAAGATACGCGTAGTTTGAGCGTATTTGGATCTATGTAATTAAGCTACGCGCATGCATACAGTCAGCAGTGAGTTAAGCTTTCGTATAAAAGTTTGTAAGGGAGTATCTAGAAGTAAGAACCTTGTATGACAGAACTGCTTATACCAAATGAGCCCCGTACAACAGCTAGCCACTGCACCACACTCCGTAACATGGTAGCAGAACGAAATGATCAGCCTCAGTGGAGTTCGCAGACCATCCGTCTTGCGTCGTGAACACATTCTCTGTCTGATAGTGCGAAGTCTCTTTGCAGCTTCACACAGCTTGCACTGACTACGCACGCAGCCACTACAACAAACAGAAAGTACGAGTTCATTGCTTTATCTTGTAAAAAGTTTTCAGAAGTCTTCAGTAGCACGTCGGTCATGTCAATCTGGAAACGTTTCAGAAATTTTCTTTCACTTGTATGTGAGCTTCAAAAATTTAAGGACATCCCGTCCCGGACCAGAGAAGTGCAAGCGAACGGTGAGAGCCTCTTGAAGGAAGGGTTTGAGATTGCAGAGCGACTCTTAGAGTCCACAGAAGCTAGTAAACCATCTGTTCCACCAACTAAGATTTCTGAGAAGCAGAGTGCAGTCCAACATACGACTTGATACACCGATACAGGCAAACCAAAAACTTGCAGAAGTCGCAGGTTGACAGAGACTGAGGCGGCCTGGAAGAAAAAAGTGGCAGAGTAAACGCAGTCTCAGCAATCATCTGAGCACTGTGATGCTGGTTGCCTAAAAGGTTCAGCAGGGAGAGGGAGGAAACAGAAAGTCCAGCAGCCCAGAGACGTCTTCTTTGAAGGCATGCGCAAAGCCCCAGGCGCACATGGAAATGCAAATCGAAGTGGAGAGAGGGGTGAAGCAAGCAAGCGAGGTTTTGGCAGTAATCAGTTGAAGATTTCTAGTCGCTCACAATAACAGAGGAGGCCGGACCGAGAGATAGAGAGAGGAAGGAGAATTATTCCACCAGCCTGAGGTTCCCTAGAGAAGGAATTCCATGTGAGAGAGGGGGATGTGGATTGGGTCGAAGAAACTCTAGGTGATGGCGGTGTTCGTGTAAGATCGCACGGCTGCACGCAGTTGGGCGTTTCTAATCAGTTGCAGCAGCAAACAGAATCTGATGTGCAGGTGTCTGGGGTGTGAGAGGGGAGTGTCCCTGTGAGCTCCGTGGGAGCCACACTCGCTGGAACTCCAAGCACGACGTTCAACTTCAGTCAGTCATCTCAGAAAGAAGGCAGAGGAACGTGGGAAGTGTAAGAGAGGAGTGGGCCTGTCAATTCTAATAGGGACGTATTCTTTGCGATGCCTCAGACGACTTTTGATTTTGGTCAGAGCTCCCCTGTGATGGCTCCTGCCGAAGAGGATGGTCAAATGAATAAGCCCATCCCGATGGAGCTGTGCCAGATCGAAAGGAGTAAGAAGGACGAAGGAGGTGTGGGAAAAGACTTGTTTGAATCGCTGTATGGAGTTGGGAGTTGGGAATTGAGAGAACAAATCCACTGTCAGTCTGAGAGACCACACAGCCCGTCTCCGCAGCTCAATCGTTTAGAGACAGGTGGGTAGGGAAATGACTTTGGGGGTGGGAGTCCAAGGAAAGCAGAGAAATAGAAACGAAAGTGTCAAGAAAAGAAAGAGAGAAAGAGGCAGGAAAAGCACGAAAGGGAAATGCTGGCTGTTAGGCAAACGAAGGAGACGGACAGCCCTTAGTCCCTTCTGCCTCCAATCAGTGAGGGAGTGGAGGAATCGGCAGTCTCGTCTAATGGTTTGACACCGTCTCATCAGGCCAGGCGTTGGCAAGAGAAAACGGAGGTGAAGAACAAAGAGAAAGAGAGAAGGCGAGCAGCCCATGCAAAACCAAAGACGTCAGTCCCACCGCGTGATCCGCTCCAGCATGAGTATTGGGAGGATGTGTCTCTTCGTTTTCGGTTGGGAAGGGAAGACTTGATCCCAAAAGTTCAGGGAATTAGCACTGCAGACTGGCATGCATTTTTAGCACGTCGTGGGTGTGGGCATACAGGGGAGACATTTTATAGGGAGATGTATGGGAATGGAAGGGGTGACACCACTGTGATACCATGTGTGCCAGAAGTGAGACCTGCAGTACGGCAGATGAGGAGCGTACAGACCACCCGCACTTCTGAATCAGTGCAGTCTTCTATCAGTCGACAACCTCCATCAGAGCAGCAGCACCAAGCTAACGGAGACTCGGATCAAACAGATGGGAAAGAGCTGGGGGTGATTGTAGGGCTAACCGATTAGGAGATGCAGTACTATGGCATCCAGTGGACTCTGTGACTGAAGGAACAATTTTTAGCCGATGTATATATTTTCTGCCCTTTTTAGTCTGAATTTTTTTTTCTCTGTTGTTGTCCTCGTGCGCGTCACACTCTCTCTAACCGAGTGTGGAAGCGGCCTTGAAGGGGGAGGGGGTATGTACACGGGGTGTACGGTGAAGTCAGTACGGAGGGTGGTTGTGAGTTGTGATGGGTTGATTGAAGTGGACTATGAGTTGACGATGCGAAAGAGAAGAAGAGTCACAGGAAAAACTGTAAAGGAAATTCTGAAATCAGAAATGAGAGAGATGAAAGAAAAGAAAAGAGAAGAGAAGAAAAGCGTTCTTTGATTTCCTACGATGCTGCAAATGAGGAAAAACGATGATCTGATTAATGATTACCACTTCATTGCCGCGAAGCGTTGCATAAGAGAATTCACTTACGTTTTCTGTGTAAGCCAGCGTGGACGTGGCTTCAGGGGGGAGGTGGTACGTAACGTTGTGAGGCTAGCCAGCTGCGCAATGGTACGCGAAGCAGCATGTCAGGCTGTATCGAGATATGCACAGTTCGAGCGTATTTGGATTGATGCAATTAAGCTATGCGCATGCATACAGTCAACAGTGAGTTAAGCTTTCATATAAAAGTCTGTAAGGGAGTATTTAGAAGTAAGAACCTTATATGACAGAACTTCTTATACCAAATGAGCCCCGTACAATAGCTAGCCACTGCACCACACTCCGTAGCGGGCGTATATGCGTCAATCGTGCAGTTCTCATTTTTCTTGCTTTCCAGGGCCGTTCGCAAGCTTGCTTGCAGCAGATACCCCAGCCCACGCATGCATGCGCAGTGTTTTTCACCAAAAACCCGGCCCCGAAAGGCTGAATTTGTGAGATGCGTGCGTCAGATCGATGGGTACCCCCGGGCTTTTTTCCCGGGGGAGGGGGGGGTTCCGCGTATGTTTTTTTCCCGCGGGGGGGGGGGGGCGGCGCGAGGCTGGCCGGCGTGCGTCAATCGTGCAGTTCTCATTTTTCTTGCTTTCCGGGGCCGTTCGCAAGCTTGCTTGCGTCAGATGCAGGATTTGCCGGGGGCCCGCGGCCCCCGCGTGCATGGCCATGCAGACCGTCACGCAAAACGGAACAACCCTGTATAGCAATGCCGTCTCCTCTTCTCTGCTTCTCCGGACAAGACTTCGGTTACCATATCTTCTCCCCTTGAAGAAGTATCAGCCCAGTGAATGAGCTGCCAGATCATTCGATTCTCTGAAAAATTGTCGCGTCTCCCTCATTAGCTACGCTGAATCTGTTTGAATTCGAACGCCTCGAGTCTTCTCGTCGACGATGGAAAGTTTCGCTCAGAAAGCCCGCGTGGCTGCTCAGCAGCTTGCAGCAGCCCCTTTGGATGCGAAGAATGGCGTGTTGCAGCTCTTCAAGGAAGAACTTACCAGCCACAGACCGCAGATTGAGGCAGCGAATGCCCAGGACAAAGAGGCCGCTAAGAAAGCCACAGCGGACGGG
Organism: Chromera velia; assembly: GCA_018398765.1. Classification (NCBI taxonomy): domain Eukaryota; family Chromeraceae; genus Chromera; species Chromera velia. The sequence goes on from JAHBMJ010001750.1 coordinate 23,465, forward strand.
TCTATGTCCTCATCTCTTTTCAAGCGTCTCGATGTGACCGGAGCGAAGTTTGACACTCTCTTGAAAGGCATTGACGACGTGATCAATCTCGAAGACCCTGTTGGGAAGTGCCAATTCTCCTCTCACTTGTCCGATGGTTTGGATCTCTACAGAGTCTCCTGCCCCATCGGAGTTCTTGCGATCATCTTCGAAGCCCGTCCCGAGGCCGCAGTGCAGATCTCTTCACTTGCGATCAAGTCCGGCAATGCGCTGATTCTGAAGGGGGGCAAGGAAGCCACTCATTCGAACCACGCAATCAACGTGGCGCTCAGTTCTGCTTTGAAGAAAGCCCATGAGAAGTGGGGTATTCCTTTGGAAAGCGTTCAATTGATTGACACCCGTGAGGAGGTCAACAGCATTCTGAAGATGGACAAGTACATCGATTTGGTGATTCCCAGAGGAGGGAACGCGCTGGTGTCCTATATCAAGAACAACACCAGCATTCCCGTCTTGGGGCACGCTGACGGGATCTGCTCTGTCTTCGTTGACGAGTCAGCAGAGCTCGGTCTGGCTCTGGACGTTGTGCAGGACTCGAAGCTGAACTACGTCGCTGCCTGTAACGCCTTGGAGACCTTGCTGGTCCACAAGGATATGGCTCCCAAGTTTCTCCCACAGCTTGCAGGAAGCTTGCTCCCTCTGGGCGTCACATTCAAAGCCGATGAAACGGCGCTCCCCCTGCTGCTGCAAGGCGCAGAGACGGGAGAGGCAGCGAAGTCGAAAGACAAAGTCCAAGCGGCAACTGCAGAGGACTTCGACACGGAGTTCCTCTGCGAGACCATGGCTGTGAAGGTTGTTGGGACCATGCAGGTCAGGCAAGCAAGCAAGCAGGCAGGCGGGTGTCTGCATAGAAGGAGAAGGAAAAAGAAGAAGTGGCAAGAAAACCGCTCCATGCGTTTCCTTTTGTTGAAGTGGATGGCCGTCCGCCGTTTGTCTGCAAGTTCGCTTGTCCCTGACTGGCAGACTTCTCTCCCTTGTTCTTCCTGCCCCTTTGTCATTCCTTCTCGGTGTCCGTTTCCCTCTTTCTCTCCCTGTGCCAGTCTGTCATTCCTCCTCGTCTCCTCTCTCTCTCTGTGCAGGAAGCGATTGACCACATCAACCTGCACGGGTCTCACCACACAGACTGCATCGTGAGTGCAGACAGCCAAAATGCCGAGAGGTTCATGACCGCAGTGGACTCTGCAGGCGTGTACCACAACGCCTCCACGCGGTTTGCTGACGGGTTCCGATACGGCTTTGGAGCAGAGGTCAGGGAGACAGACAGACAGACGCCAGATAATGAATGCATTTTGCGTTGCTCCTATGAGAAGTGGACATAAGGGAAGGGACAGGGGGTGCACAGAAGAATAGCAGCACCTTTTGTCTTGCACGGTTCTGTGTTGAGCCTGACAAGGGAGCAGATATGCGGACTGAAAGCTTTGCAGGCAGAGTGACAGGCAGACATCGTTTGAGGAAGGCATGAACTAGTGAGAGACTTAGACAGAGAGACAGAGGCAGGCAAATGAAGATGCAATCAGGTCGGCAACCTGATCGACATACGAGAAAAGAAATGAACACTGTCGCTGTCTCTTCTCTCTGCCCCCCTCTTTTCTGCTTCCAGGTAGGCATTTCAACGAATCGCATTCACTCCCGAGGTCCTGTGGGCCTGGAGGGGTTGGTCATCTACAAGTACCGGCTCTATGGGAAGGGGCACACGGTGGCTGCGTTCAACTCAGGAGAGAGGCAGTACTCCCACAAGACCTTCCAGGGCCCTCCGGATGTGGAGAAGATCGCAGAACTGCACAACTGAGGCGTGCATGAGTGGGGGTGAAGAGGAAGGTTGTGAGGGAGACTGGGGGGAGAGCCCCTCGCCAGAGATGCAGAGAAGTAGAGTAGATGAGAAGGGCATTGACAGGTGCCTGTGTGCGGCGTGCCTGTCCTCGAGAACTCAAGAGACGAGGGATACACTTACTTCAGCGGAGTGCCTGTTCGGTCGGGGCGAAACGAATTGAGAGGAAAGAAGTACGCGGGAAGAATCACAGAAAAAGTAAAAGAAGTTCAAAATGCGAAGCAAGCGCAAGAGAGAAGAAACGAGGCGTCACGGGCGCGGAGAGAGCCAGGAACCTGTTGTGTCAGTCCATGCAGTATGTGCATCTCGACTCTCACACGTCCAGGCAATGTTGGAGGGTAACAAAATGCAGCGTGAGCTGCTACGCTTTGCAGACGAGGTGTAGTATCAGACAATCTAGCAGACAATGAACTGGCCCGCGCAAATTAATAAATTAAGTATACGTTTTAAAGTTTAAATATGTATTAATTTTGCAAAATACTTGTATATGTAAGATGAAGAAGATGAGGAAGCTAGCAAGGGAAGGGGGGCGTTCAACGCGAGAATTTCAATTAGTTAGTCTGAATTTAGTCAAAACGTATGTGCATGCATCATGATTTCTAATTAAAATTATATATAAATTTCAAATTCTATTGTTTTTAGGTTAAATCATTGTTCATGTAACGTTAATGTGTGCATGTAAAGGTTTGAAATCTTTGAGTTTTCTCTTTCACATCAAGTGCGAAGGTCAGACGCGCGCGTACAGAAGATCGAAGCGAAAGTTGCGATCGTGCCCCTCGCTCGCATGACGTCCGCACGCCCCAAACGGCCAAACAAATAAACAAAAAAAATTCAGAGCCCTGCAGACCGCGCGAACCGAACTTGGAGAGCTGGTACCCGACATTTGAACGTCGATTGCCATGATGCAACCAGATCGTGTACGCCAGACGTTGCCGGCAAACAACCAATCACATCCATCAGGTTATATTGTATGCCTTCTTCTGCAGTGATGATGAATCCCTAGCTTACCTAAGCTCAGAGATCCACGCTTGTACATATACTTGTAAGTCTGGTCTTCCGGGAATGGTCTCGAGTTCACAGATCTCTCTAGTCCGGACCTCGATACACACTCTCTATCTATATTTCTAATTCTCGGTCGATCGGTCGATCGATCGCTCACGTGCACGTCTGCTCTGTCTGTATCTGTTGTATTTCATGTAATACACTTGTCTGTATGTCCCGTACATGACATGCTCTTTGCTTTTCTGTCCACTCGCATTCAGTCTCTTTCAGTTCTGCACTTT